>OY747712.1:6562580-6575080 GCA_963556495.2 Valencia hispanica | reverse complement strand
ACCGTTGCCTCTCGCTCATACCACACCCAGCCAATGAAATCTCTCAGTGTGGGGTCTTAGGTGATGTCATTGTAGCTGGCAGGAACCGCCATGTCGATCACAGGGCCAGTCTGGAAGAATATTAATGAGAATAATAGCATTTTATTTCTGTAGAGGAAATCCCAGTAATATTTGTGCCATTATTAAAGTATTTTCGCTTTATTGAAGTGGATGAATAATAATGCTGGGAATCTGTGACAGCCATGTTTAACCAAGAGGCAACCCTCAAAATCTAAATAAGGTGTGTAGCAATTTTTGTTTGTTTTTGTTACAAAAAAACTGCTAAATCTCTCACAGTTAATGTACAAGAATAAAAAAAATCTAGGATTTCTTTCTAACTTCCAAAAGCCTTGGTAAAGTAAAAAAGTATATTCCTATATTGCCCTTCAATAATAATTTTATTACCATATATGATAAAAAATTGTATACTGTACACCTGAAACATTCTATCTAATCACAATGCTAATACAGCTAATAAATGCTAAATAAAAAGTAAATGCTTTGGTCAATACATGTTTTACACTAGCACAATGCTAGTCTTGTCCAACTGATACAATCAATTAATGTCAGCAATTCTAAAATCCGTTTAAGACTTATAAACATATTAACATGAATAAAGGCATTTTTAATGTAATTGTCATTTATCTGACAGGATCCAGTTTCATCATGTGTGTAACACCTCTTCTATAAATATCAAAGTACAGTTATGGTGTTCCACAAGGTTCTGGACTCTAACCAATTTTGTTTCTCCTGAGAAAACATTGTTTCTAAGCCATAAAGACGTTGACCAAGATGTCTATTTCAGTGTTTTTGACAAATCAACAGGTAGAAAAATAAAATAAAAATTGTAGCCAGAATAATCCCAAGTACCATTAAGAGATCATATTACTTCACTACATTAGTTCCATGTGAAGCCATTAATAGCACTGCTCCAGCCCATGTATCTTGACATCCCCAATGGTCCCACTCTGCATTCACAACTCCTCTTTTTCAACTCATCTGAGATCTCAGGGTGTAGTTTATGTATAATATGAACTTTGACATGTTATTTAGCTTCTCCAAACCAGAGGGAAGGATTTTCCAAAACAGGTATGCCTCCACCAAAAAGGGAGGAAAAAAGTTGTATTTTTATTTTTATAAAGATTGAGTCACAATGAATGTAACAGATATATCCCAACATCCTGCCACCTTGTAATGAAGAAAACATAGGAGCTTATAATTCTGGCACATCACATGGAGAACAGGACATATGACCAGGGTGAGCACAAGGGATGAAACCAGCTGAGAGTAATGAACACCGAGGTGCTTAAACACTGAAGAGTCACATTGAAACCCGATGAATCGAATCAGAGGGATGTAGAACAGCTGGATGAGACAACTGAGCAGGAAAATGGAGGGAAGGAGACTCATCAGAAACACAAAACGTACACACGGAAAAAGACTAGAACTAAACCAAAAACAATCTAGAACACTGAGGCGCTGTTTGAATGTTGCCTAGCAACAGGTTAAAGGTCATCCATATTGTTTACAAACTCCAGATGATTAAAAGAAAACTAAAGACAGCTTTTTATGAAATGGATTGTCTGCTTAAAACACATTTAAAAAATATTATGGCATCTCCTGTATGGGAAATTAGGCATGAATCAATACAAACATATAGATAAACTGTCTTCAAATGAATTCTGAAATTCAAACTGAATCTGTGCATTTTTATCTCTTCTAAAGATCCAAACTTTGTTTATTTTCTAGATGTACCATTTCTAAGACAGAAAACAGAGGCATTGTGACTGTGTAGGTCGATTATCAAAGGAAACTATGCATGACAATATGTGACATCACACATTGATATCAAAGGCAGAATTTTGTGACATCACAAAGAGTTGGTGATATATGTTGAATAATCTCATGTCATCATTTCAGTTCAGTGATACGCTCCAGAGAGTTAATTCATCAAGTGTGAAATCTTTAAAGATTTAATAGAAAAGTAATCTATCTTAGAATCTGGAACGAGCAAAAGTTAAAATGGACTTTAACCGGACTTTAACTGCAGAGGAAACATCGGACGATATTGAAATGCAAGCCCATTCTGTGACTGAGAAAAAAAGTAATCAGGCAGTTTCGATTGAAGAGGTCGCTGACAACACTGACAACAAAAACACAAGACCGCCACAGGTGAAAGTGGGTAAAGTATTGAAATTCTGCATGAAAAAGATCCCACTTTTGAGGGAGTTGAATGAGGAAGTTGAGGCTCTTTCTCGTTTTTGTGCTTTAAAAATTCCAAGCCAGAATCTTTCAGAGCCCGGAAACGAAGATGAACTACTAATGGACACTCGCACAATCAACTTTGGGCAAAATGATTTGTGGACGAATCAAAGGGTTGTATCTTTGTTCTATAGGGCGAAGGACCATGAAAAAAACCGGTACCGGCTAAATCAGACAGAGCCATCTAAGAAAATTAAACTTCAGAACGATAGAAATGTAGAAACGGAACCTGTCTCTGAGCCAGAACTTCTCATAAACCAAACACAGATGGCAGAACCAGCAAAAGAGTTGTCTGACAATCGCTCTGAACAAGATGAACCAGTAAAAGTAGTTTCACTGTGGAGGCGTTTCAAAAAAGCCATGACTCCGTCATACTTGCGCCTGTATAAGGACAGAGAGGAAAACCACCAACAGTCTACTGTCAATAATCAAAAGGTTTCTGGAGAAAACATTCAACAGCAAGAAGGTTCAACACCAGAAGTATTTGAGGATCAAACAGCTTCAACAGAAAAGGAGATTTGTACGAATGACAAGGTGACCTCTAAGCCACAACCGACGGGTGAACAAGAAAATGTTTCTGAAATACAACTAAATGGGCATCAGCGAGTTCAGACAGAGCCATCTAAGAAAATTAAACGCCAGAACAGAAGAAAGATAGCAATCGAACCCGTCTCTGAGTCAGAAACTCTCAGTACCCAAAATGTTTCTAGAGAAAAAATTAAACTGCAAGAAAGTTCAACACCAGAAGTATTTGAGGATCAAACAGCTTCAACAGAAAAGGAGATTTGTACGAATGACAAGGTGACCTCTAAGCCACAACCGACGGGTGAACAAGAAAATGTTTCTGAAATACAACTAAATGGGCATCAGCGAGTTCAGACAGAGCCATCTAAGAAAATTAAACGCCAGAACAGAAGAAAGATAGCAATCGAACCCGTCTCTGAGTCAGAAACTCTCAGTACCCAAAATATTTCTAGAGAAAAAATTAAACTGCAAGAAGGTTTAATGCCGACAAAAGAAGGTCAGGTTCCTGCATCAGAAAAGGACACTGATAACCAAACCACAGAAAGTGTCCAAGTGGAGAATTCAGCTGAGGTCTCTGATAATCAAACTTCACACCGCACTCAGGGGGAAAGTTTCACTGAGGTCTCTACCAATCAAAGTTCCAAAAATGCAAAACGGTACGGCAATCAACATCCAGCCGAGCTGTACCCCCACCCACATCCCATTTTGCCAAATACGACAACTCATGCAGGCTACGGAAACGAAGGGTCCCACAACTTTCAAACCCCTGCCCCTACGCCTTATCTTTTGCCAACATCACTACTACTTAAACGGATGTACGACTTTCAACAACAGACACACTTTCTGTTCAATGCAATGCAGGACTACGACAGAGCTCTTTCTGAGGAAGCTGAAAAAAGGCGATTGACAGAAAAAAAGTACGCCGACTACTTGAGACATTTCCACCGTTTTGAAGAGGCACAGGGACTCTTAGAAGAATCTCTACATCAAGCAACGTGTGAGTGTCAAGCCAACTCTAAGGAGTCCCAACTGGCAGATACAATTCAGACAACACAAACTGAGATGGATGTACAGGTAACCAGACGTAAATTAAAACCGGTTCATGAAGTAATTTCAACAAAAACAGAGTCCGCTTTATTGGTAAAAGTGGAAGTAGAAAAGGTCTCTGAATCACAAAAAACTGGTGATCAGGAATGCCAGACAAAGCAATCTAAGAGAATTAAACGTAAGAACAGAAGGAACGCAGGAGACGGTTCAATCAGCAGAAGAGGACCCAGTAAAAACGGTTTCACTGTGGAGGAGCTTCATGAAGCCGGAACCCCACCACAACTAAATGGTAATCAGCAAGGCCAGACAGAATATACTAAACGTAAGATCGGAAGAAGGAGAGCCATGGAAGTTTTCGATGAGTCAGAAAGCGTCGTAGGAGACGGTTCTGAGGAGGAGCTTCAAGGAGCCATGGCTGCATTACCACTGCGCAAGCATACGGACGGAGAGGAAAACTACCCGTAGTATACTTAAAAAGGGGGGGGGGGGTGATTGGGAGGGGTTGTTATTCATTGGGTATTTTAGCTTGGGCTGCACATGGGGAAATGTTTTGTAATATATGAGTGGGTTCACTCCGGGGACTCCGGCTTCACCACATTAAATTCAATTTTTTAAACACAAAAAAAGAAGAAAGAAAAAAATTTAACCAGTAGCCTATCAATTGGATGCAACAATCTCAAAAAGCTAAGTAAGTTTTTATTTCATTCATTTTAAACCTTTCAATTAACAAATCAAAAACACACAACACAGAAAAAAGAAAAAAGAAAAACGACAAAATATAATTAATGCAAAAATAGATCAACAATATTTCAATTCCTGTCAATGGCAACAACAAAATGTAGGTTGAAGTCCATGTAAACAAAACTCAGTAAGCTTTCAATTTGACCTTACTTAATTAGAAATACTTTTTTCCAAAAGTTACATTTTAATAAGTTGCCGTTGCCATTGAAGTACAATAGTTTTTTAAATATTTGACCAAACCTTTTGTTTTTTAAGATGATTAAAATCAAATATCTCTCTTTCCCATTCTCACAAAAAGTTAAAGAAATCCATTTCAAAGTTATGTATGAAGTTTACCTTTTGTAAAAATTTAAGCAATAGAAATTTAACCTAAATTACTGTTTTATGAATCAGATGTTGCGACAACAGAATATATTATTTTCTTTGCAACGGCATAAATGTTTTTTAAAGGATTTTCAAAACTGGATCTTGTATAAGAATTCGATTTCACTGTCAAGGTTTGATATAATTAAGGTTGATATTCTAACGGGGTGTAAAATCAAACTTGGGTAATAATCTAATTTCTTTGGTTAATTTTGGTTATTCATATGTGCCATTTTCTAAAAATCAGCCCTATTTTCAGGATTTTCTTTAGTGAAATAATGTTATTCAAGAAAGTGCAACAATACAAAGGCCCAAACTCTGTACCAATATATCAAGAATGTAATCTAAGATTTGAAATCCTCTTATAAATGGTAATGATCTATATTTGTTTTACCACAACATGCCATTTCTTTACCCTATTTCTGTTTTGTATTTCCAGACTGTTAAGTTTTTTTACTGTCGAATTTCTACTCAGATTATCATGTTACACAGTAATTAATTTCTTATTGTGGTTTGTGCCTTGTTATAGCCTGCTGTGAATCTTTAATAAAAAATTTTTTAGACATAACCTCTGTAGCATCAGTGCTAAGAGAGAAAAACAGTTCATGTTCAGCCTTTTTTAGTTACAGCAACTGGAGCTGGCAGCAGCCATCGCCTCTGACGGATCTCAGTCTGCAGGAAACACATCAGCACCTTCATCCAGACCTACCAGAACTTTGTCTCTGCAGCTCCAACCCGATTCTGTTGAGCTTTATCTGTGGTTTCCAGTTGATCTCCATCATTCTGCGCTGAGCATCGAGCTCCTCCTCGTAGCGGACGACGGTTTTCTCCACCTCGGAGAAGATTTCCTAAGCAGCAGCGGTTAGTCGCCCTCTGATAAACTCTCTCAGATGCTGAGCTGAAGACATTGTTACTGAAACATGCAGCTGAGGTACAAAAACACAACAGTCTTCCAGCGCCTAGTCTATGCTTTTTTATTTATTTATAAACAAGTGAACATTTATGGATTGTGAATGAATGAAAAAGAACAGCAAGAAGAAAAAAAGAAAAGCGGGGGATAGGGGTACAAGGGCTCAAATGAACACAGTAAATTATGTACACATTTCAACAGTTATAATTGCCTTCTGCTGGTCGGAGTACTTAATAGACAGAATGTATTGTTTAAAAGAGTTAAGGAATGCCATGAAACATGTTTTTTTTTACCAGAGTATTTACAACAATTAATGTGAAACTTTGCCATCAAAATCAAAAGATTAATCAGGTATACAGAGTTTTTATCCAGGGTATTTTCCAATCGTCCAAACAGTATATTCTTCCAAAACATAATGAAATGTTTGTTAATCTTGTCGTGAATAAAGTCACAGAGTTTTTGCCAAAAAACATTGACTGTAGGGTAATACCAGAATAAATGAACAGTTTCAGGAGATTCATTGCAAAAACCACAGGTTATATCAATCGCTTTTGAACTTCTTTTTAATATAAGATTAACCTGGATAGAATTTATGAATAAGTTTAAAGTAGTGCTGTCCTGAGATAAAAAACTTTGAGATTAATTAATTATCTGTAACTAATTTTTCTAATTAATCTCTTTTTTAATCTCACCTAATAATTGCTGAGAAAAGCCCTCAACTTGAGGTATTTTCTTTTAAATTCATTACATTATTCTGGTAGAACAAAAGTTTGATGCATGTAATTAAAAAAAAACTGCCTTTATGATGTCATTTATTGTATTTAACAGACTTGAACAGATGCAGTCCCAGCCATATACATTCTGCTGTTTTTGTGACTATAGTCCCAAGTGGCGCCTCCAACCTTCTGCCTCGAGCATGCGTGATTCATTAGCGTTCTGGACGCACGGTGGGGTAAATATCTTCTGAGTCCAGCTGTGTTACGGGTTAAACGAACACGTAATATACGCGTTATTTTTGATACCGATGGCTTGCCATACCGGTGGACCTGGGCGGCCGGTGTTCTGTCTAAGAGTGCAAGGTCGTCGAAAAAAAGCAAGCTCCAATATCTGTCGCCGGTGTCATCAAAATAATTAAAGTTTATGTATCTGCATACATACTTCTACTTTGGTATGGCCATTAGGTAAACGTAGCCTTCAATAGATTGATACATTTAAAAGTTGAAAATCTATTCCGTATAAATATATTAATAGGCCTATGGTTGTCAGTGATACAAGTATTTGAAATTAACATCATTTGTTAAGGTCTTGTAGCCTAACATATCAGGACCATTTAATGATAACAAAAAATAAAATTACATATTTCTTACAAAGGGCTCTTTTAATAAAATTAAAAAAACCTGCTGCATTGCAAGGGTCTGAAGTTCCTTGCATTCCTCGATGGGGTCAACAAAGGATTTTGTAGTCGGACGCGCCCGACGAGGTATGATGCGGTGTGCGCATGCTCAGTAGCACCACCTTGCCTTTTTCGACACCTTGCTCTATTTGACGGAACACCTGTTCGGGTGTAGCTGCTGTGAGACGGCAGAGCGTCCCGCTGCTCGGTGAGAAGAGGAACAACGTTACATGCTTCACCCAAAAGTTTCCAATAACCCCATAAAAAGTTGCTAGATTTGCAGCTAGTTGCTTTTTTGAGAAAGAATCGCTAGAGGGGTCTAAAAACTCGCCAAATATAGCAAAGTTGGCAACACTGTCGGCAACTCACCGTTCCTCCTCACCTCGCCCTCCTAACCACGATGGAAGCCAGTCATCTTCTGATGAGTTTACAGCCAATCTGTCCACTTTAGGGTGTGTTTAACCCCAAACAACTCAAGCACAAGAAGCCCAGTGCATAAAACGGGGTTTATTTAAAGGGAACTCGCATGCAGAAACTGTAAAATTAAAGATTAAAAATTTGATTAACGCAATTAAAAAACATGGCACGCTAAATATGGCTGTAATTAATTGATCTCAATTAACGCGCTAATTTGACACCCCTATTTTAAAGGATGTGTCTCTGACTTTCTTTATAATCAAATATTTGTTGGGTAGATGCCCAGACCTTTTTCCGAGGTATATCATCTACAAACCTATTCCGATATGATATAGCACAAGGTAACGTTGTGATATCTTTTTGAAACAAGGCACGGATAGATCTGTGTTTTTTATTAGCTGGATAAAGGGAGAGACAGATCTTCCCTACAGGTGTATCAATTGGGGATGGAGGAGCTAATTTATGAGCTTCAAGTCTATTTTGGTTTTTTAAAAGGATATATACACCCGAAGAGATTGCTTCAAAAACCTTAGCGTAATCCCCAGGAGTTATGGGGATGTTATATTTCCCAAGAATTTACTCATATGTAAGTAAGAGTCGCTCCTCATTAAATAACCGGTCTACCCATTTGATGTTGTTTTCAAACCAATATTCCATAAAGATAGATTTCTGTTTGTGTAGAATATCTTTATTGTTCCAAATAATGTATTTATGTGGTGAAAATTTGTGTTTTTAAATGAGACCATGAAAGAAACGCCTGTCGATGAAACGCTGACAATTTAACAGGAATTTTATCAATGTTCTAATTACAAATGAGAAAAAAGTTAACTCCGCCTAATTTTGAAAGTATATGAAATGGGAAAATATTCCATATTGAAGTGGGTTTATTGAAGAGCCGTTTTATCCAATTAATCCTAAAAGTATTATTCAGAGAATGAAAATCCAAAAAATTAAGTCCATCATTGACATATGAATTCATAACAACTATCTTTTTCAACTAATAAATCCTGTTTTTCCATACAACGTCAAAAAGCATTTTATCAATATTTTTTTTGATTTTATCATCGAGATGCAGAGCCAAAGCTGCAGAAATTCCCTCCGCTTAAATCAGTAGGATTATACCTCTTAATGATAAATCTCGTACGAGCCATTGGTTTAATTAAAGTTGAGTTTTGTGTATAATTGGATTAAAATTTTAAATGCTTCTTTTATTTTGATCTTTGGTAATTAGAATGCCTAAATAATTTACTTCATTTTAATGGGGATGTTATACACTTCGGATTTAAAGCAATCTTTGATAGCAATGACTCCACATTTTTTTATAATAAAATTCACAGACCAGAGTCTTCAGAGAACAATTCAAAGGCTTTAATAGCGTTGGGAATTTGGTTTTCATTTTTTAAGAAAAGTGTGGTATCGTCTGCTAATTGTGTTAAGATTAATTCCCTCCCAAGTAGTGAAATTCCTTCTACATTACTTGAATTAATATGATATGCCAAGAGTTGTGCCACAATCAGGAAGAGATACGGGGAGGCCGGACAACCTTGTTTTATACCGCGGGATATAATAAATCTAGGTGAGTTCCACCTGGTAGTTTAATGGTGCCATTACTGTTCATATAGAGGGTCTTAACAGCAGAGGAGAAGTAGTCGCCAAAACCACATTTTTTAAGTGACTGTAGGATAAATTTGTGTTGAAGGCCTTATAAAAGTTTAAAAAGAAAAAGATAAAGCCACTATCATCTATATAATCCGAATAATCTAAAATGTCAACAACAAGTCTAATTTTGTCTGTTATGTATCTTTTAGACATATATCCTGATTGGGTTTCATCAATAATTGTGTTTAATACCATCTTTAGTCTTCTAGCAACAATCAAAGCAAATACCTTGTAATCATTGTTAAGTAAGGATATTGCCCACCAATTGTCAATAAGGGATATGTCCTTGTTGGATTTGGAGATTAAAGTTGTTAATAAATGAAAAACATTCAGCTACAATGACTCAAGGTTTAAGCTTTCTAAAATACCTCAAATACAAAAAGGGCTATTTTAGTTTCAAATGATTTGTAAAATTCTGAGCTCAAACCATCTGTACCAGGTGACTTGTTATTTTTTAATTGATTAATAGCGTTTTTAACCCACTGTGTGTAAAAGGATTGTCACATCGCATTTTATCAGTATCTGAAATAGTATAAATCATAAGTGAGTTTTTAAAAAAAGTATCAGTTGACTCCTGACAAAATCTGGAAGTGTAGAATTTTACATAACATTTACTACAGGAGAAGATTACATTATGGTCCTCTGTGATCACCCCATCAATATTTAGTTTATTTATACTGTTTATCTTCGAGTGATGTTTTTCTAAGTAAAAAAAAAAGAATGGGAATTTTGTTCTCCTGCCTGCAGCTACTTAGCTCTTGACCTAATAAACGCCCCCTTAGCCTTTTGATTATATGGTTCATTCCATGAAATCGGTGCCTTTATTAGTGCCCCCAAGAAGTAATTACTCATAAAATTATAATGACCGCAAATTAATATGTAATTTAAAAATATAACATTACCATATCTTCTTTCCTTAATACATCAAATTAAAGTCAATTACATATTATTTCAAATAATTAAAATCACTTTTATGCTTGTGAGGGTGCGGTTTTTGGCCTTTCCCTCACTGTTATTGTTGTTTGTTTACAGGACTTTTAATTTGTAAAATGTTGGCAAAATGTTAACATTTTCATATTTAGATATTGTTTAAGGTATGGTCTTATTGTAAAACAGTTTTTTTAGTAAAAATATATATTGATCATTATAAATATTTACCAATTTATCGCTGTCCCCTAACTGCATGTCAACCCTGTAACCCTTACGAAAAAACCCTAGAGAAATAATGGTAGATTCCAGATTTGACATGATTGACAGGAGGTTGCATCATCTCTGAACCAGGATGCTAACAGCTCAGTGAAAAATAAGTTTCTCTCTTTTCTGATGGACTATTTTTGATGTTTTTGCAAGGTTTAACCAGGGGGGACGAGCATACAACGTCAACCCTGTTACCACTTTTTAACATAGAAACCTGAACAATTTTCGTTTTCTCAAAATATGATCAATATCTACAAATAATTACCTTTCAAAGAGCATAGCTTGCACTTTAGCTAGCATTTATTTCAGCTAGCCACAGGCAAATTTGCTTAAAATGGTAAACCCTGTTACCTTTCCACAGTAACAGGATTTGTCATGTGAGTAACAGGGATGACACAAAATAGTGTTTACCCTTATTGTACTATCTTTAAAGGTTAGCCTTTACCTATCTGAAACCAGCTGGGGCCAGCAATTCTAGGCTGGCTAAGTCATCTTGAGCTTGTAAATTTATGTTAAGATAAGGGAAAGGGTAACTTTGTCAATAATGTATGAATAGAATGACAATGATGAACAATATAGACCTGTTTCGAATGTTATCATCCCATTAAATGGCCGTTATTAGCGCTCATCACTCCCATACAATAGCTTCAGAATGTTCCTCCTCTACCTCCTGCTCGGTAGGTCGTTATCTTGTGACTTTAGGTTTAGGAATTTGTCCTGAGTTTTTAGGATGAGGGTTGGGGGTGGGGTAAGGTTATAAGTAAATATCCATAGTTACCTAAATTCTAAACACAGGTTTCAAATAAAGTAAACAAAAACGAAACTTAAGCTTTTAGACGTGGGCGATGCTGAAAAAAATTCTAATGCATATTGGATAAGAATGGTACATGTGCAACTTCTAGCCTGCTAGGATGTACAGGAGGCACATTCTGAAGCTATTGTATGGGAGTGATGACCGCTAATAACGGGCATTTAATAGGTTGATAACATTCGAATCGGGTGGACCTCTTAGAAATATGTGCTTCACTAAGACAATAATGTCAATCAAATACAAAATAATCTTACCAGCTACTACTTACTGACTTGGAAGATAAAACTTCATATAGGGTAGTGTAGACAAAGATGTGCAGTGTAGGCAGAAGAATGTCAACCCTGTTGTTCTCATTAATTTGATGAAAATAAAAAGATGACAATTCAAATGACTTTCAAGTCTTTCCATTGCAATTTAAACTACATTATATTTTTTGACTGGGCCATTTTTCCTACATTTCTCTTCTAGAAAATATCTTATGTGTGTTTAAACATGTGATCACCATGCAAAATAAGGGTGCATTTGATATTCTGCATGACAAATATCTAATTGGAGAAAAAAAAATCCACAATTAAGAATAATCTAAATGGAAACAGAGACTAAAGAACTGCTAATGTGTACCATATATTGCATATTTATATTTAAAAATATTGTATTTTGTTAAGATTATGTCAGTAACAGGGTTGATAAGATTATGAAAATGTTAGGGTTCAGTGGTTGTGTGCTGGATGTCGGTGTTTGTTTCCTCCTACCTCTCTCAGCAGGGTGTGACCGGCAGTGCTCCTCCAGGTGTAGTCTATCAAGCTTCATCATCCTCAGCAGTATTTAAGGAGAGCTGTTCCGGGAGGCTGGTGCCAGATGGTTCCGCTCCCTATGTGGTACAAGGCCAACTTGGATTACTTGTAGCCTGTGAGTAACTGATTCTCCCACGAGTTATTCTCTGACCTTCCTTGCCCTCCTCTGCAGACCCTACTCCAGTGGTCGGCCGTTCCTCCGTCGATCCACTCTGAATCTCCCTTGGTCAGCCTCCACGTTCGCTCTTCCCTGGAAGGACCTCTACCACGCCGGTCCACCCTCCACCGCTCCACCTGCAAAGAGAGACTGGATCATTCTTCCACTAAACCATCACCCCAGCC
>OY747712.1:6548633-6562380 GCA_963556495.2 Valencia hispanica | reverse complement strand
CCTCAAGCCACTGCATCCTGCTTACCTCCTCCAAGTCTGAAAACCTTCCATCTGTCCCGTAAGCCAGCTGCCTCAACATCCTTCTGCTCACCCAGTCCACCTTTACCCTGCCTAACTGTTTTCCTTTTCCCCCTCTCCAGTCGTACGCGCCAAGCTATCCAGCCCTGCCTTCCACCGTCCGTCGCGTGGTCCTAGCCCGCCAGAGTCCGCTCCGGACATCTTCCCTGTCTTTGGAGGAAATAAAAACACTTTGAAACCTGTCAATCGCTGTCTGGTGATTGTCGCCCTTGAGAGTCACTAAAACTTACGCCATGACAGAAAACAGTGAGGGGTAAAACAGTGATTAAATATGAAATAACACAGCCTGAGATGGCACCATATAACTTCCTGTCATTTTAAACATTCTATGATTCCTGGCTACTTAAAAAATAAAAATTTTAGTTTCAATTTTGTTCTAGTATCAGGATATTTTACCCTTCAAATATCCTCCAGATTAGATGTATCCATAAATGCTTCCAGGTTATTATTGGTTCTGCTTTAAACCCCAGGAGGCCATTTATCTATAAAGCCATCTAGGATCATATTAAAGTCACCTCCTAATATGGCATTTAAAAATTTGGTCAACCTGCTGCATAAGAAACTTTCTATATAAACAACAAGATTGTCATTTTCCTGTATTGTATCCATAAAGATTGCTTGTTATAAAAACTATTATACTGTATGGCTTGACAAAGTGACCTGCTGAATCACATTCAGTACACAAAATATTAAACATGTTTTCAGAGTAAGCTGACACCCCCTCCTGTCCTGCGCCCCCTGCTGTCCTGCAGGGGGCGCAGTCCTTTTCTGGTGGAAAAGAAAAGAAATGTGTGCAATGTGAGACATACTGCATGTGTGTTGCAGAGAGAAGTGTGTAATATAATAATGAGCTTTATTTATAAAGCGCTTTTCATACAAAAAAAAAATGCAGTTCAAAGATTTAGAACATGCTGCTGCCACGGTTGCTAGTGACAGATCATGGGCCGAGATATGGGCAGGAATACAATTGGAAGGCTAGATGTCTAAATTTAAGTGTGTGTAACACGTTTCTCTGTGTGTTATGGCAAGTGCCATATTATGGCAGGCCATTAGGGTCAAAGATCGCCACTATATTGGCGCGTTTGCAATAAAACGCAGTTTTTCCAAACAAAACGCAGCTTTATAATGCTTTGGTAAACGCCGTAAAATACGATGTTTTTCCGTGGTCCTCAAACGTCGCTTAATGCAGCGTTAATTGAAAGAGCATCAAAAGCGGTGTTTTGTTGAATCATAATTAACCCAGCTCCCTTTTTGAAGTGCTACTAAAATTGAACAGTGATCATCCAATCAGTAAAGCACAAGATCAGACGAAATCAGGCCAAAATAGAACTCTGGTATAAACGCCACTCGCCGTGTTTGGAGGGGGAAGAATGCCGAGTTGCATCCCAAGAACACCATACCCACTGTGAAGCACGGGGGTGGAATCATTATGCTTTGGTGCTGTTGTTCTGCAAAGGGGACAGAACGACCGATCTGTATTAGGGAAAGGATGAATGGGCCCATGTATCGTAGACAAAAACCTCCTTCCATCAGTGAGAGCATTGAAGATGAAACGTGGCTGGATCTTCCAGCATGACAATGATCCCAAACACATCGCCTAGGCAACAAAGGAGTGGCTACGTAAAAAGCATTTCAAGGTTCTGGAGTGGCCTAGCCAGTCTCCAGACCTCGATCCAATAGAAAATCTTTGGAGGGAGTTGAAAGTCCGTGTTACCCAGCTACAGTCCCAAAAACATCACAACTCTAAAGAAGATCTGCATGAAAGAATGGGCCAAAATACCAGCTACAGTGTGATCAAACCTGGTGAAGACCTACAGGTAACCTTTGACCTCTGTCATTGCCAAACAGGTTTACATAATAAAGTATTGAGGGGAACTTTTGTTATTGACCAAATACTTATTTTCTGCACCATTATACAAATAAATATGTTAAAAATCATGCAATGTGATTTCCTGGATTTTTTTTTTTACTTTCTGTCTCTTACAGTTGAAGTGTTCCTATGGTGTAAATTACAGACCTCTCATCTTTTTAACTGGGACAACTTGGGCAAATTGGTGGCTGCCAAATACTTTTTTGCCCCACTGTATATACACTTCTCATAAAAGTTAATGTTTGGCTTTTGGATGAAATCTCTCCAAAGCATCACAAGTTCATGTCGCAATGATACAATGAAAGTAACGCATTTAAGCAGAAACGTGCAGTGATGATGTCTTCATCTCAAGCAATGTATTCAGACAAAACCTACCAAAAATGGTGCTCCTTGAGCATAAATTAAAGCTTGACGATGTGTCATGCTGTTCATTGGCCAACTTATGGTCTGCTGAGCAGAGGTGGGTAGCAACTAGTTATATTTACTCAGTTACATTTACTTGAGTAAGTTTAAAAAAACAAAAAACTTTTGGGGTAGTTTTACTAGACTGTACTTTTTACTTTTACTTGAGTAATATTTGTATGATGTATCGCTACACTTACTCGAGTAAAAGTTCTGGCTACTTTACCCAAACTTTACTGAATGAAACTGAAAGCTTGTTTTAACCAAAAATGTATGAGAGTCACACCTACAGTTTATATTCAAGTGAGACCTCTTGTTTGTACACAAGCTTCATCGTTTTAACATTGTTTTCTATCTGCTGAGGCTGTTGTGCCATTTGGAGATTGAGTTGCGGTACCTTACCCTGGTCTGACATATATACATTACCTACTGTAAGTGTTGGTTTCATCAGTTTTACTTTGAAGAAAATTTATTTGGAGAAATGTTTCTCGTCAAATTAGTTATTTTACAACTATGTCATGTATTTCTATTTGAATCTTCAGAATTTGCACATCACTTTATATTTTTTGGTCTAATTACATCATTTTTAAATATTAAATTATGTGTTACGATCTCAAAACAAGTACTCAATACTTGAGTAGCCTTTTTACCAAATACTTTTTTTACTCTAGTAATCTTTTGGATGACTACTTTGTACTTTCACTTGAGTAAAAATATGTTGAGGGGTATAGAGCTACAAGCTTCTAAACTAACTCAGTTGATCCCACAGGTTTACTATTTTACACATGTCTGAATAAAGGGCAGGCCACTCCATTCGAAGTACCCCAGTCTCCAGCAGCCTTTCCCTCATGATGTGACCTCGATGGGCTGGAGCATTGTCATTCATGCCATCACTCTGTTTTAGTTTCTTTCTTCTGGTACCAGAGTCTTTGTCGTCCCCAGAACCATGAATTCCTCCACAGCTGAAGGAGGCGCTCTGACCGACTCTCCTGGTCAGAGTTGACTCTGCTGTGTTGCCATGGCAGCCTGACACACACACACACACACACAGACAGACAGATGAAGGTTAGTGTGACTTTGTTGGCTTCCGATTGGCTGGAAACACTCACCTGGACACAGACGGCACTGAGCAGCAGCTGGGAGGAAAAGCATTGTGTGCAGTGGTGTTTCCTCTGGTGAACCTGTGGAGAAGTGGTGCTTTGATGCAGCTGAGGCCAAACAAGGAAGAGCTGTGAGATCAGACGAGGGCCACGTGGTTTCTAACACATCCTCAATGCTTCCCCTGCAGCCCACCGCTGCTGCTGCTGCTAATTGACAGCTCAACTAAAGTTGCTGCGGTTTTCATCTTCTTCACCTCAATCTGCACATGGAAAATTTGTGGAATTTAGCAACACAGACTGTTATCTGTTAGAGGGCTGGAAATGCCGGAAGATTTTCTTTTAATAACCTGAAGAGGGCGCTGTTGACTTGCATCTGATTCACAGTCAGCGGAGACAATATTCAGAGCCGCTTCAAAGATCAATGTGAATATTGTTTATCTGTAATAATATAGCTTTAAACCCATCAGGTAAACATAGATCAGATATAAAACCTTTAGTTGTAAAAGAACTGACACAGATATACAGGGAGAAAACTGGTACTGCAATCACTTTCAAATGACTGTAGAGCGATGTATCCCCTCCCCCCTCGACTCGAGGTTGCCAGATAGGCTGCAGGATCCAGCAGGAACGTAGGCTGCTACAAGGAGCTTCCAATGGCAACTGTCCTATGCAGTAAGTTTTTTTTTCCCTGTTAATTATGTTTAATTATAATGACAGAGAAACGGGCTCTGATAATGCATTGCTAATGTTAGCAATGACGACTCGCCGTTTTTATTTCCTAAACAATTCCTGACCCCCCTCCTCCGTAACGTCACTTTGCACAAACATGCATATCTTTGTTCGACTCTCATGAATATTTGAAACGTCCATTTACATTAAGTACAAGTTAGCCAAACATGGATGAATCTTAGCAAAATCAGCAACGTTGGCGTTTGTCTTCAAATTCTTCTCTGTTTTCAGCCGCCTCCATCTTGCAAAGGCATCTCCTATACAAATCCTTGTTTTATTTTGGACTTTGTCACGACGTATTTCTGAATGATAACGAGGTCTTTTAGGTGTAGTAACGTTAGACATTTTTTATCAGAAACACTTTTGTGGCTGCAGCTGTAGTAACTAGAGCAGAGCTGGAAACCCCGATGCCGAAACACTACTGACTTTGTGATTGGTAGATAGGTGGAGGGCGGAGCTTTAGACCAAAACACAAGATGACATCATCAACATCAGTTGAGGGCTGCAACTTCACTTTTTAAAAGACAATATCCTGGCCCTACTACTGTTGTCAGTGATACAAGTATTTGAAAATAACATGATTTCTTAATGTTTAGTGACATATCAGGGCCATTTTATGATGAATTGAAATATACACTGCTCACAAAAAATAAAGGAGCACTTTAAACAACCAAATTAGATACATCAGATCTCAATATGAAGTTGGATATCTATACAAATAACGACAGGGCAATGTCTTTTAATGGAAATAAAAGTTTTCAGCCTACAGAGGGCCCAATTGTGTAGACACCCTAAAATCAGAGTGAAATGAAGATGTGCAGGCTAGTCCATTTTTTCAAAAACTTAATTTCTGCAACACAAAATGCTTTTCAGTATCTTGTGTGGCCCCAACGAGCTTGTATGCATGCTTGACAACGTCGGGGCATGCTCCCAATGAGACGACGGATGGTGTCTTGTGGCATTTCCTCCCAGATCTGTGTGAGGGCATCCCTGAGCTGTTGTTCAGTCTGAGGAGCAACCTGGCGGCGCCTAATGGACCGAAACATAATGTCCCACAGATGTTCTATTGGGTTTAAGTCAGGGGATCGTGAAGGCCATTCAATGGTTTCAATTCCTTCATCCTCCAGGTACTGCCTGCATACTCTTGCCACATGAGGCCGGGCATTGTCGTGCATTAGGAGGAAACCAGGACCTACTGCACCAGCGTAGGGTCTGACAATGTGTTCAAGGATTTCATCTCGATACCTTATGGCAGTCAGAGCACCATTTCCTAGGCAGTAAAGGTCTGTGCGTCCCTCCATGGATATGCCTCCCCAGACCATCACTGACCCACCACCAAACCTGTCATGTTGAACAACGTTGCAGGCAGCATAACGTTCTCCTTGTCTTCTCCAGACTCTTTCACGTCTATCACAGGTGCTCAGGGTGAACCTGCTCTCGTCTGTAAAAAGTACAGGGCGCCAGTGGCGGACTTGCCAATTCTGGTGTTCTTGAGCAAATGCCAGTCGAGCTCCACGGTGCTGGGCAGTGAGCACAGGGCCCACAACAGGACGTCGGGCCCTCAGGCCATCTTCATGAAGTCTGTTCCTGATTGTTTGGGTAGAGACATTCACACCAGTGGCCCTCTGGAGATCATTTTGTAGGGCACGAGCAGTGCTCAGCCTGTTCCGCCTTGCACAAAGGAGCCGGTATCGGTCCTGCTGATGGGTTGAGGACCTTCTACGGCCCTGTCCAGCTCTCCGAGAATAACCACCAGTCTCCTGAAATCTCCTCCATCTTCTGGAGATTGTGCTGGGAGACACATTAAACCTTCTTGCTGCAGCACGTGTGGATGTGCCATCCTGGAGAAGTTGGACAACCTGTGCAACTTCTGTAGGGTTAAGGAATCGCCTCATACTGCCAGTAGAGATAATTACTCAAGCCAAAACCAGCACGAGTGGAAAACCAGCCAAAAAAGATCAAGAGGGAGAAACTTGAAATGACCTCCACATGTAAAACCATACCTGTTTTGAGGATTTTCTAATTGTTGCCACTGTAGTGCACCTGTTGTTAAGTCCATGAACACCAATACGGCTGAAAGTGATTAACAATGGCCTCAGCTGCTTAGCCAACGAGAAATATTATCAGACAGGTTTAATTGATTTCATGCCAGGCCCAGATAAAAAAGTGTTTCTTTAATTTTTGTGAGCAGTGTATTTCTTACATACAGCTCCTTTAAGTGCGCTCAATAGTCTGAAAACTACGGTAAGCTTATGCTCTGCCACATCTGGATCACTGGACTGAAGAGGGCGTGAGCTTTAAACCTCCATCCTTGCAGGCGAGGGGGGAGCAGGCTTATGGAAGAAGTTCCTTGGATCTAAAAAATATTTACAGTCTGCTGATTGTGGATCAGGTAACTATTCCTGGGGATGGAATACGTTCTTTTTTAACCTGACTTGTTCAAAACTCTGCAGAAGGAATGTTTGAATTGCAGATTCCATCGAAGAGAGACAAAGCTGCGACAAGGCCCAACTTTCCTGCTGTGGGAGAAGATACGCTGCTTAGTCGAGGCTGCTAACCGGCGGTTTGCTTTCTCCGTTAGCAGAACCAGTGGGTGTGGCACAATCCGCTTAGCTGGGCGCAGCGCGATGAATAACAGTCAGAGCTGAATTTATGAATGTGCATCGGATCCACTGTGTTTAACCCTTAAGTGAGATTAATTCAGTGGGTCATATTTAAAAATGATTATAGGTAAAATACTTGAATAACAATGTTAATCAGCTTTATCAGCTTAAAAATACTTAAGACTGCTGAGCAGGGCTGTATCCAGGAGGTTTTAAAAAAGGGATAAATGGTGGCCATTGATGATCTTGGGGTGTCATCAAAATAAAAGCAGGGCTGTAATACAAAGGGGGCGTGGCCTAGACAGACACAGACAACGTGGGGGTAAAGATTGACGTAAACATAAATACACAAAACGCATAACTAATCCTAACAAATTAGAGCTATTTCTCTTCTTTCTTAAAGAGGCTATATACAACTTTTTCCACAAAATAAACGTAACAATAGCCTTTTTAATTGACCATTTATGACTCAAACATCTGATGAGCATACTGACACCTTGTCAGCTCACAGTGGGTGCACCTATAAGCCTGTATCCAATTGTACCTATTTTCTGTCGGGTCGGATTTTTCGCGCGCCGTCTGCGGATGACACACACACACACAATGAATTTAAATGTGAAATGCACATGTGCATAATCAAATAGTGGGATTACAGCAGAGGCTGGTATCACAAGGTTTTGGATTTTTGCCTCGGGCAGATGACTTCACATCAAATCAAACTTTATTTATAAAGCGCTTTTCATACAAGAAGTTGCATCACAAAGTGCTTTACAGATTAAAATGACCCCACATAAAACCACCTTCCCTTCCCTCCCCCACAGATTTAAAAGCATGGTCACAGTTATACCCCCCTCCCCCCAACCCATCTCCCATGCACACACACAGTTAAAAGAAAAAGTTAAAAGGACATTGGGCCGAGTGTAGATGAACCATGCAAGGAAACGCCATCAGAGGAGCAATCTGCCCCGGCAGCAGTAGATTAACAGCAGCAGCCGAGGCACCAAAACAGGGCACCCAGTGGAGGCAAGGCCAAGACCCCCACCTCCACCCAAGCTCCACCTGGAGAGCACCCAGGGAGCCACAGCCGACCACCGCTCCCGGGGCAGAGGGCTCCCACAGAGGAAACACTGGAACGGGGATTAAGATAAATTAAAGTATAAAAAGAAACGGTAAATTAATGTGCTTAGATTGAAAAGTAAAACTGATAAAAATATAATCATATAAAACATCCAGAGCAATTAAACAGTGATAAATAATAATCAGTTTAAAGCTAAGCTAAAAAGGTGAGTCTTGAGCCTGCTCTTAAAAACATGAATGTTCTCTGCAGCCCTGAGGTTCTCCAGCAGCCTGTTCCAGAGGTGAGGCCCATAAAACTGGAAAGACGCCTCGCCATGCTTGTGTGTCCTGACTTTTGGGGTGACAAGGAGACGGCTGCCAGAGGAGCGCAGAGACCGCGAAGGTTTATATGGTAAAAGCAGTTCAGAGAGATAAGAAGGCCCAAGACCATTAAGACACTTAAAAACCATTAAAAGAACCTTAAAGTCGATCCTGAAATGTACGGGGAGCCAATGCAGTGATTTTAAGACCGGCGTAATGTGCTCCCGCCTCCTGGTCTTCGTCAGGACACGTGCTGCTGAATTTTGTAGGAGTTGTAAACCTGATATACTCTTTTTGGGAAGACCAGAAAGCAGGGCATTACAGTAATCAATCCTACTGGAGATAAAAGCATCAGTGTCTCCGTATTGGCCCGAGAGAGAATGGGGCGGACTCTGGCGATGTTCTTTAGTTGATAAAAAGCTATTTTAGTGATATTTTTTATGTGAGGAATAAAAGTCAGCTCAGAGTCAAAAATCACGCCCAGGTTTTTCACTTGTAAAGAGGGATTAAAAGACAGTGATTGTAGTTTTGGTAAAAGTTTCTCTTTCTGAGCCTCAGGACCGATGACTAAAACTTCAGTTTTGTCCTGGTTGAGCTGGAGAAAGTTTTCTGCCATCCAGGATTTAATGTCTAAAATGCAGTTAAAAAGTGCGTCTATTGGCCGTGTGTCATCGGGTATAGATGTTGTTCTCGAGGATGAATCTGCGCTCCACTGCCCAGCCGGAGATGGGAATTAAAGCCCACTGTAGCCAAAGTTTTGAAATTAAAAATTAAAGTGATGGATGGATGGATGGATGATTAAATTGTTGTAACTACTAATAAATATTTGTTGTCTGGTTTTCTGAGCATCAATAATTATAATCAATAATTTAATAATAATATAATTATTGATGACGTTCGAGTTTAACCTGTTTATTAAAGATTTCGGGGCACCAATCTCATAAATGAGATAATTTTAATTAAACCAGACTGTCAGTCTCTCTGAAAAGGCGTAGAGTTCGTCCGCGGGGTTAAAGCGAACTTCACAGCACACACTGAAATAGCACAGGAAACTTCTCGTTACTTAAGGGAATTTATTAATGAAATAGGTCAACCTTACAGATTAGATTTCATTCATAATTTCCATCTATTCTAACGCATGCAAAAATATAGAACAAAGTTAACGTCGAGGGAAGGGGGCGTGTGTGTGCGGCTTTGTGTGTGTGCAGCGCTGTGTGTGTGTGTGTGGGAGACAGCGAGCGAATGAGGGGGGGTTCAGCTCACCCCCTCAATGCGATAAATAACTCAAGTCTTATCAATTGGCGCGATCGGTTCACAAAGGAAGACAAAGGAAGACCGCGTGGCGATTCAACAAAACGCTAGTTTCATTAGCAATGGTGGCTTGGACAAAGGAAACTGGGCGATGGAGAAAGGGGATCTACTGAGTCCACGCGACCTATCTAAACAGACACGCGCCGACCACAGCAGACAATAAACAAAACAGGAAATAATACAATATAATATACTGCTTCTGGTTGCAACCAAAGTCACATAATAAAACACAAAAAGCATGCACATTTAGGGTCGGTGTACGGCGACAGACGACCAAGAATAACAGTGGTTAACCAGTTGACAAACTTATTTTAACCAACAGAAAACGGATATTGATCCGTTAGACCTTCTCCTCTACCCAGACCAAAGCTATAAATCAGTTTAATCCTACTTGGTGGGGGCAGCTCTCCACAGTCCACGACGAAGAACGTAGAAAGTGTCCAGTTTAAAGGAGCGGTTTTGCGCAAAACCGAGGTCAGAAAAGCGGACGTCCGACTTTTAGGCGCTGAGGGACTCAGGCCTGTTTTCAATAGAGCTCAGATGGCCAGCGGACTCCCTGGTTGCCCGTACAGGAAAGTCTGTTTGATCGGCCGATTCACTTTGAAGTTTAAAAGGGAAGTTATTCCTGGTCCAGCAGGTTTGAACGGAAAAAGGGGAAAATGCTAGCAGTGGATTAAAGCGTCTCCTCACAGGCACCGCTCTGGGACCAAGAGAGACCAAGATTTCAATATTCGCGCTGCTTTTATCAACTCTGTGATGTCATCACTGGCCACAGACCAATGAGAATGGGTTGAGGGCAGAGCAATGGGTGCTGGGAGATGCAGTTCGTTCAGTGAAAGGATGCTGGGAGATGCAGTTCGTTCAGTGGGAGGATGATGGGAGATCCAGTTCGTTCAGTAAAGGCCATAGCCTCAACAAAATTAAAGTTCTAAAATAGGTGGGTTTCACGTGACGTCATCGCCATGGCGCGTAGGTTTGTTGGAGGGCAGGAAGTGAATTAGTTACTCTGCATCAGCGTCTGTAAAAATGCCAATGTTTTGTGTTGTTTACAGTTCCTCCAATCGTTCTAACCGAGAAAAGAACAAAAGGTTTTTTAGAGTACCGAAGACTGTTGTTCACAGAGGTGAGAAATATAAAAAGCTTACAGAACGTCAGAAATAATGGATTTTAAACCTACGCCTGCTGTCAGGAGGATCCGAGTCTGCCAATGCCCGTGTCTGCAGCGACCAATTCTTCAAAGGTATGTAAGCTAGCTAACGTTTTTATGGTCGTTTTTAAATACCACAATAATGTCGTTAAAGTCTTACTTACTTGGTAGTGATTATTAACTACTAGTAGTCCAAAATAGACGTCATGGGACTTTTTATTCTGCCCTAGCTCTTTTGATGACGTTGAATCGGTAGACTGGGCACCGACGGTCAACCTCGGTTACCAAAAGTCTTGGGAGCAGAGAATGAAGCTGAAGGAGGACCAACAAAGACAGTCGGAATGTGCAGAGGCCTTATTGGATCTTTAACAGACGTTAGAGAAACTGATAGTCGAGGGCCCCGAACCGAAGGAGACAGCTGACAACCCACGATCAGAGTTTATCAGTGGGAATGAGACATTAAATGATCGAGGTTAATTTTTTTACTAAAATGTGTAACCTGCAGAGGTGGATAAAGTACCAAAAACAATGTACTCAAGTAGAAAAAAGTACCCCTACCCCCCCAAAAAAGAGAAAAAAAGAACGAAAATGTATTTAAAGATCTTGCATCTGTAGCGAGCAATAATGTAATCAGACATGCCATAATTTAATATGCAAATCCTGATTTCTTTGAATGATTCAATGATGTCATCTCAAGGCACTTAACAAGAAGTCATTTCAGTAAATTTTTACAAACATTCCAATCAGTTAAAAAGTTTCCTATTTAAGGAATCCCAGCAGTTGCATCAGTCATTGGCGTGAGGTTGGGCCCCGTTGATGCAGATTTCCAACCACAGCAATCCTTCAGCAATCCCTCATACTGAGCAAGCATGTAGCGACAGTGGAGAGGAAAAACTCCCCTTTAACAGGAAGAAACCTCCAACAGAACCAGGCTCAGTAAGAGCGGCCATCTGCCACGACCGTCTGGGGGTTTGAGAAGACAGAGCAGAAACACAGAAGGAACAGAAGATCTGATATAAGAGAACTTTCTATGTTACAGAAAGTAAAAAGTTGATAACAGGACACAGTGGATGTTCAGTTACTGGGAGCATCATCCCAGTCGATGCCCCCCGTCCAACAGGGCATTGCAGCCAAGCAGGATACCAGACCAGGTATATCTTCTATGGAGAGAAAAACACTGAGAGAACACAAAGTTAACAGTTGAAATAACAGAATGTACTGTAATACAACTGGAGAGTTGTAGGAGAAAAGTAAGTAGGAGAGTGAAGAAAAGTAGTCAGTCTGTCCTCCAGCAGTCCAACATCTCCTGATGAGCATACTGACACCTTGTCATCTCACAGTGGGTGCACCTATAAGCCTGTATCCAATTTTTCCTATTTTCTGTCGGGTCGGATTTTTCCCGCGCTGTCTGCGGATGTGACGTCAAGCGCGTTCATGTTAAACGTCTCAGATCACTCTGCCAGCACCGCTAGACAGCAATTAGCCGACACTCGCAAGCAGTCTCTCAAACAATGTATGTATTTGACTGTTCTTAACACTGTAAACATAATGTTGACTTCTTTGCAGCGGATGACTTGTGAAGTGTGCACGAACTTAAAGGACACTGTTTATAAACATTTTAAACTACAGTTCTTTAGGTTACAGTTTACCAGCGTACAACTAAAATTGTATGCCATCTATTAATACTAATTCAGATTTTCTTAATCAGCTTAACACTAACTAATCAAGTGCTGCTTAAAATAAGAACCTCCAAAACATGGAGTTATAGTCTCTTGAGAATTTAACAGATGTAATCAAATTTGCCAATGAATAGATGCATCTATTGAAATGTTTACAAAATAAATTGTATTTCTTTCTCATTTAATACACCTCTTAATATCACGTTGTTCGAGTGCCTGGCAGAGTTGCAATTTTTAATCATATATAATAAAATCACATAATTTTTCATATTTTTAAGCACTGCGTATAATTTTTTTTAAAAAATAATATTGAGAGTTTGTGGACACCCTGTATAATTGAACCAGACAACTTGCATGTTGGCAAGACGATAAATGGGACAATTCATATTCCTGAATTCACTAATTATGCTCCGGATCCCAGACTGAGCTGACAATGGATGATATTGAGAAGATGGAGGATGTTCTGAGACAGAACACAACAGAGCTGGGGGATCTTCGGACCAAGGCACTGGACACACAGTTTAATCAGCAGTCCTTTGGGGAACAAAATGAGGACAAGACTAAATTCTACACAGGACTCCCTAACTTTTTAGTATTAATGCAGATTTTTGAGCTGTGTGAGCCCTACATCACCTGTGGCCCTATGTCTGTGTTGTCTACATTTGAACAGTTCATTTTAGTTTAGATGAGGTTGAGACTAAATCTCCAATTGAAAGATTTATCTTTTAGGTTCAAGATTTCTCTGTCCACTGCTTCCAGAATTTAGCATAAATTAATTGACATACTTCATGAAAGATTAGAATTTCAAATCGAGTTTCCAGAACGACATGTACTTCACGCAACAATGCCAACACTATTCAGGCAGGGATTTGGAAATAAAGTTGCTGTGATAGTTGATTGTTTTGAAGTTTTTATTGAGAGGCCTTCTAATTTATTAGCCCAAGCACAAACGTGGTCAAACTACAAGCACAACCATACTGTAAAATTTCTTATTGGTGTTGCGCCCCGAGGCTATATTACATACATATCTGGTGCTTCAGTGCGTTATTTCTGTATTGTTTTTGTGAGCAATTTGTGTTTCTGGTCACTCCTCTGGGTATTCTTACTCCAGAGAAGAGCTCCTTAACTGCAGGACTACAACGCCTGTGGATTTATTTCCAGTATTTGTCGCATCTGCGGCGCATTTACTACAAACTCTGATCAGAAAAGTGAAACCTCGAAGGAGAGGAAAGCGAGCTGGCGCGCTCGTGCGTCTGAGGAGATGCGGACTTCGGACTGCTCTACCTGGGATCTTCCTCTCCAACGTACGCTCACTCCGGAATGGACGAGCTGGCCCTGATGAGAAGCATGAACAGAGACTTTGCCTCATCTTGTGTCTTATGTTTTACGGAGTCGTGACTCTGTGAGGCCATCCTGGACTGCGCACTCCAGCTGGAGGGCTTTCATCTGCC
>OY747712.1:6516133-6541133 GCA_963556495.2 Valencia hispanica | reverse complement strand
TATAAACATATTAACATGAATAAAGGCATTTTTAATGTAATTGTCATTTATCTGACAGGATCCAGTTTCATCATGTGTGTAACACCTCTTCTATAAATATCAAAGTACAGTTATGGTGTTCCACAAGGTTCTGGACTCTAACCAATTTTGTTTCTCCTGAGAAAACATTGTTTCTAAGCCATAAAGACGTTGACCAAGATGTCTATTTCAGTGTTTTTGACAAATCAACAGGTAGAAAAATAAAATAAAAATTGTAGCCAGAATAATCCCAAGTACCATTAAGAGATCATATTACTTCACTACATTAGTTCCATGTGAAGCCATTAATAGCACTGCTCCAGCCCATGTATCTTGACATCCCCAATGGTCCCACTCTGCATTCACAACTCCTCTTTTTCAACTCATCTGAGATCTCAGGGTGTAGTTTATGTATAATATGAACTTTGACATGTTATTTAGCTTCTCCAAACCAGAGGGAAGGATTTTCCAAAACAGGTATGCCTCCACCAAAAAGGGAGGAAAAAAGTTGTATTTTTATTTTTATAAAGATTGAGTCACAATGAATGTAACAGATATATCCCAACATCCTGCCACCTTGTAATGAAGAAAACATAGGAGCTTATAATTCTGGCACATCACATGGAGAACAGGACATATGACCAGGGTGAGCACAAGGGATGAAACCAGCTGAGAGTAATGAACACCGAGGTGCTTAAACACTGAAGAGTCACATTGAAACCCGATGAATCGAATCAGAGGGATGTAGAACAGCTGGATGAGACAACTGAGCAGGAAAATGGAGGGAAGGAGACTCATCAGAAACACAAAACGTACACACGGAAAAAGACTAGAACTAAACCAAAAACAATCTAGAACACTGAGGCGCTGTTTGAATGTTGCCTAGCAACAGGTTAAAGGTCATCCATATTGTTTACAAACTCCAGATGATTAAAAGAAAACTAAAGACAGCTTTTTATGAAATGGATTGTCTGCTTAAAACACATTTAAAAAATATTATGGCATCTCCTGTATGGGAAATTAGGCATGAATCAATACAAACATATAGATAAACTGTCTTCAAATGAATTCTTAAATTCAAACTGAATCTGTGCATTTTTATCTCTTCTAAAGATCCAAACTTTGTTTATTTTCTAGATGTACCATTTCTAAGACAGAAAACAGAGGCATTGTGACTGTGTAGGTCGATTATCAAAGGAAACTATGCATGACAATATGTGACATCACACATTGATATCAAAGGCAGAATTTTGTGACATCACAAAGAGTTGGTGATATATGTTGAATAATCTCATGTCATCATTTCAGTTCAGTGATACGCTCCAGAGAGTTAATTCATCAAGTGTGAAATCTTTAAAGATTTAATAGAAAAGTAATCTATCTTAGAATCTGGAACGAGCAAAAGTTAAAATGGACTTTAACCGGACTTTAACTGCAGAGGAAACATCGGACGATATTGAAATGCAAGCCCATTCTGTGACTGAGAAAAAAAGTAATCAGGCAGTTTCGATTGAAGAGGTCGCTGACAACACTGACAACAAAAACACAAGACCGCCACAGGTGAAAGTGGGTAAAGTATTGAAATTCTGCATGAAAAAGATCCCACTTTTGAGGGAGTTGAATGAGGAAGTTGAGGCTCTTTCTCGTTTTTGTGCTTTAGAAATTCCAAGCCAGAATGTTTCAGAGCCCGGAAACGAAGATGAACTACTAATGGACACTCGCACAATCAACTTTGGGCAAAATGATTTGTGGACGAATCAAAGGGTTGTATCTTTGTTCTATAGGGCGAAGGACCATGAAAAAAACCGGTACCGGCTAAATCAGACAGAGCCATCTAAGAAAATTAAACTTCAGAACGATAGAAATGTAGAAACGGAACCTGTCTCTGAGCCAGAAATTTTCATAAACCAAACACAGATGGCAGAACCAGCAAAAGAGATGTCTGACAATCGCTCTGAACAAGATGAACCAGTAAAACTAGTTTCACTGTGGAGGCGTTTCAAAAAAGCCATGACTCCGTCATACTTGCGCCTGTATAAGGACAGAGAGGAAAACCACCAACAGTCTACTGTCAATAATCAAAAGGTTTCTAGAGAAAACATTCAACAGCAAGAAGGTTCAACACCAGAAGTATTTGAGGATCAAACAGCTTCAACAGAAAAGGAGATTTGTACGAATGACAAGGTGACCTCTAAGCCACAACCGACGGGTGAACAAGAAAATGTTTCTGAAATACAACTAAATGGGCATCAGCGAGTTCAGACAGAGCCATCTAAGAAAATTAAACGCCAGAACAGAAGAAAGATAGCAATCGAACCCGTCTCTGAGTCAGAAACTCTCAGTACCCAAAATGTTTCTAGAGAAAAAATTAAACTGCAAGAAAGTTCAACACCAGAAGTATTTGAGGATCAAACAGCTTCAACAAAAAAGGAGATTTGTACGAATGACAAGGTGACCTCTAAGCCACAACCGACGGGTGAACAAGAAAATGTTTCTGAAATACAACTAAATGGGCATCAGCGAGTTCAGACAGAGCCATCTAAGAAAATTAAACGCCAGAACAGAAGAAAGATAGCAATAGAACCCGTCTCTGAGTCAGAAACTCTCAGTACCCAAAATGTTTCTAGAGAAAAAATTAAACTGCAAGAAGGTTTAATGCCGACAAAAGAAGGTCAGGTTCCTGCATCAGAAAAGGACACTGATAACCAAACCACAGAAAGTGTCCAGGTGGAGAATTCAGCTGAGGTCTCTGATAATCAAACTTCACACCGCACTCAGGGGGAAAGTTTCACTGAGGTCTCTACCAATCAAAGTTCCAAAAATGCAAAACGGTACGGCAATCAACATCCAGCCGAGCTGTACCCCCACCCACATCCCATTTTGCCAAATACGACACCTCATGCAGGCTACGGAAACGAAGGGTCCCACAACTTTCAAACCCCTGCCCCTACGCCTTATCTTTTGCCAACATCACTACTACTTAAACGGATGTACGACTTTCAACAACAGACACACTTTCTGTTCAATGCAATGCAGGACTACGACAGAGCTCTTTCTGAGGAAGCTGAAAAAAGGCGATTGACAGAAAAAAAGTACGCCGACTACTTGAGACATTTCCACCGTTTTGAAGAGGCACAGGGACTCTTAGAAGAATCTCTACATCAAGCAACGTGTGAGTGTCAAGCCAACTCTAAGGAGTCCCAACTGGCAGATACAATTCAGACAACACAAACTGAGATGGATGTACAGGTAACCAGACGTAAATTAAAACCGGTTCATGAAGTAATTTCAACAAAAACAGAGTCAGATTTATTGGTAAAAGTGGAAGTAGAAAAGGTCTCTGAATCACAAAAAAATGGTAATCAGGAATGCCAGACAAAGCAATCTAAGAGAATTAAACGTAAGAACAGAAGGAACGCAGGAGACGGTTCAATCAGCAGAAGAGGACCCAGTAAAAACGGTTTCACTGTGGAGGAGCTTCATGAAGCCGGAACCCCACCACAACTAAATGGTAATCAGCAAGGCCAGACAGAATATACTAAACGTAAGATCGGAAGAAGGAGAGCCATGGAAGTTTTCGATGAGTCAGAAAGCGTCGTAGGAGACGGTTCTGAGGAGGAGCTTCAAGGAGCCATGGCTGCATTACCACTGCGCAAGCATACGGACGGAGAGGAAAACTACCCGTAGTATACTTAAAAAGGGGGGGGTGATTGGGAGGGGTTGTTATTCATTGGGTATTTTAGCTTGGGCTGCACATGGGGAAATGTTTTGTAATATATGAGTGGGTTCACTCCGGGGACTCCGGCTTCACCACATTAAATTCCATTTTTTAAACACAAAAAAGAAGAAAGAAAAAAATTAACCAGTAGCCTATCAATTGGATGCAACAATCTCAAAAAGCTAAGTAAGTTTTTATTTCATTCATTTTAAACCTTTCAATTAACAAATCAAAAACACACAACACAGAAAAAAGAAAAACGACAAAATATAATTAATGCAAAAATAGATCAACAATATTTCAATTCCTGTCAATGGCAACAACAAAATGTAGGTTGAAGTCCATGTAAACAAAACTCAGTAAGCTTTCAATTTGACCCTACTTAATTAGAAATACTTTGTTCCAAAAGTTACATTTTAATAAGTTGCCATTGCCATTGAAGTACAATAGTTTTTTAAATATTTGACCAAACCTTTTGTTTTTTAAGATGATTAAAATCAAATATCTCTCTTTCCCATTCTCACAAAAAGTTAAAGAAATCCATTTCAAAGTTATGTATGAAGTTTACCTTTTGTAAAAATTTAAGCAATAGAAATTTAACCTAAATTACTGTTTTATGAATCAGATGTTGCGACAACAGAATATATTATTTTCTTTGCAACGGCATAAATGTTTTTTAAAGGATTTTCAAAACTGGATCTTGTATAAGAAATCGATTTCACTGTCAAGGTTTGATATAATTAAGGTTGATATTCTAACGGGGTGTAAAATCAAACTTGGGTAATAATCTAATTTCTTTGGTTAATTTTGGTTATTCATATGTGCCATTTTCTAAAAATCAGCCCTATTTTCAGGATTTTCTTTAGTGAAATAATGTTATTCAAGAAAGTGCAACAATACAAAGGCCCAAACTCTGTACCAATATATCAAGAATGTAATCTAAGATTTGAAATCCTCTTATAAATGGTAATGATCTATATTTGTTTTACCACAACATGCCATTTCTTTACCCTATTTCTGTTTTGTATTTCCAGACTGTTAAGTTTTTTTACTGTCGAATTTCTACTCAGATTATCATGTTACACAGTAATTAATTTCTTATTGTGGTTTGTGCCTTGTTATAGCCTGCTGTGAATCTTTAATAAAAAATTTTTTAGACATAACCTCTGTAGCATCAGTGCTAAGAGAGAAAAACAGTTCATGTTCAGCCTTTTTTAGTTACAGCAACTGGAGCTGGCAGCAGCCATCGCCTCTGACGGATCTCAGTCTGCAGGAAACACATCAGCACCTTCATCCAGACCTACCAGAACTTTGTCTCTGCAGCTCCAACCCGATTCTGTTGAGTTTTATCTGTGGTTTCCAGTTGATCTCCATCATTCTGCGCTGAGCATCGAGCTCCTCCTCGTAGCAGACGATGGTTTTCTCCACCTCGGAGAAGATTTCCTAAGCAGCAGCGGTTAGTCGCCCTCTGATAAACTCTCTCAGATGCTGAGCTGAAGACATTGTTACTGAAACATGCAGCTGAGGTACAAAAACACAACAGTCTTCCAGCGCCTAGTCTATGCTTTTTTATTTATTTATAAACAAGTGAACATTTATGGATTGTGAATGAATGAAAAAGAACAGCAAGAAGAAAAAAAGAAAAGCGGGGGATAGGGGTACAAGGGCTCAAATGAACACAGTAAATTATGTACACATTTCAACAGTTATAATTGCCTTCTGCTTGTCGGAGTACTTAATAGACAGAATGTATTGTTTAAAAGAGTTAAGGAATGCCATGAAACATGTTTTTTTAACAGAGTATTTACAACAATTAATGTGAAACTTTGCCATCAAAATCAAAAGATTAATCAGGTATACAGAGTTTTTATCCAGGGTATTTTCCAATCGTCCAAACAGTATATTCTTCCAAAACATAATGAAATGTTTGGTAATCTTGTCGTGAATAAAGTCACAGAGTTTTTGCCAAAAAACATTGACTGTAGGGTAATACCAGAATAAATGAACAGTTTCAGGAGATTCATTGCAAAAACCACAGGTTATATCAATCTCTTTTGAACTTCTTTTTAATATAAGATTAACCTGGATAGAATTTATGAATAAGTTTAAAGTAGTGCTGTCCTGAGATAAAAAACTTTGAGATTAATTAATTATCTGTAACTAATTTTTCTAATTAATCTCTTTTTTAATCTCACCTAATAATTGCTGAGAAAAGCCCTCATCTTGAGGTATTTTCTTTTAAATTCATTACATTATTCTGGTAGAACAAAAGTTTGATGCATGTAATTAAAAAAAAACTGCCTTTATGATGTCATTTATTGTATTTAACAGACTTGAACAGATGCAGTCCCAGCCATTTACATTCTGCTGTTTTTGTGACTATAGTCCCAAGTGGCGCCTCCAACCTTCTGCCTCGAGCATGCGTGATTCATTAGCGTTCTGGACGCACGGTGGGGTAAATATCTTCTGAGTCCAGCTGTGTTACGGGTTAAACGAACACGTAATATACGCGTTATTTTTGATACCGATGGCTTGCCATACCGGTGGACCTGGGCGGCCGGTGTTCTGTCGAAGAGTGCAAGGTCGTCGAAAAAAAGCAAGCGCGCACCCGAGCTTGCTTGACTCAACAGCGGCGTCTGTCAAGTTGTGCAAGATCATCGAAAAAAGCAAGCTCCAATATCTGTCGCCGGTGTCATCAAAATAATTAAAGTTTATGTATCTGCATACATACTTCTACTTTGGTATGGCCATTAGGTAAACGTAGCCTTCAATAGATTGATACATTTAAAAGTTGAAAATCTATTCCGTATAAATATATTAATAGGCCTATGGTTGTCAGTGATACAAGTATTTGAAATGAACATCATTTGTTAAGGTCTTGTAGCCTAACATATCAGGACCATTTAATGATAACAAAAAATAAAATTACATATTTCTTACAAAGGGCTCTTTTAATAAAATTAAAAAAACCTGCTGCATTGCAAGGGTCTGAAGTTCCTTGCATTCCTCGATGGGGTCAACAAAGGATTTTGTAGTCGGACGCGCCCGACGAGGTATGATGCGGTGTGCGCATGCTCAGTAGCACCACCTTGCCTTTTTCGACACCTTGCTCTATTTGACGGAACACCTGTTCGGGTGTAGCTGCTGTGAGACGGCAGAGCGTCCCGCTGCTCGGTGAGAAGAGGAACAACGTTACATGCTTCACCCAAAAGTTTCCAATAACCCCATAAAAAGTTGCTAGATTTGCAGCTAGTTGCTTTTTTGAGAAAGAATCGCTAGAGGGGTCTAAAAACTCGCCAAATATAGCAAAGTTGGCAACACTGTCGGCAACTCACCGTTCCTCCTCACCTCGCCCTCCTAACCACGATGGAAGCCAGTCATCTTCTGATGAGTTTACAGCCAATCTGTCCACTTTAGGGTGTGTTTAACCCCAAACAACTCAAGCACAAGAAGCCCAGTGCATAAAACGTGGTTTATTTAAAGGGAACTCGCATGCAGAAACTGTAAAATTAAAGATTAAAAATTTGATTAACGCAATTAAAAAACATGGCACGCTAAATATGGCTGTAATTAATTGATCTCAATTAACGCGCTAATTTGACACCCCTATTTTAAAGGATGTGTCTCTGACTTTCTTTATAATCAAATATTTGTTGGGTAGATGCCCAGACCTTTTTCCGAGGTATATCATCTACAAACCTATTCCGATATGATATAGCACAAGGTAACGTTGTGATATCTTTTTGAAACAAGGCACGGATAGATCTGTGTTTTTTATTAGCTGGATAAAGGGAGAGACAGATCTTCCCTACAGGTGTATCAATTGGGGATGGAGGAGCTAATTTATGAGCTTCAAGTCTATTTTGGTTTTTTAAAAGGATATATACACCCGAAGAGATTGCTTCAAAAACCTTAGCGTAATCCCCAGGAGTTATGGGGATGTTATATTTCCCAAGAATTTACTCATATGTAAGTAAGAGTCGCTCCTCATTAAATAACCGGTCTACCCATTTGATGTTGTTTTCAAACCAATATTCCATAAAGATAGATTTCTGTTTGTGTAGAATATCTTTATTGTTCCAAATAATGTATTTATGTGGTGAAAATTTGTGTTTTGAAATGAGACCATGAAAGAAACGCCTGTCGATGAAACGCTGACAATTTAACAGGAATTTTATCAATGTTCTAATTACAAATGAGAAAAAAGTTAACTCCGCCTAATTTTGAAAGTATATGAAATGGGAAAATATTCCATATTGAAGTGGGTTTATTGAAGAGCCGTTTTATCCAATTAATCCTAAAAGTATTATTCAGAGAATGAAAATCCAAAAAATTAAGTCCATCATTGACATATGAATTCATAACAACTATCTTTTTCAACTAATAAATCCTGTTTTTCCATACAACGTCAAAAAGCATTTTATCAATATTTTTTTTGATTTTATCATCGAGATGCAGAGCCAAAGCTGCAGAAATTCCCTCCGCTTAAATCAGTAGGATTATACCTCTTAATGATAAATCTCGTACGAGCCATTGGTTTAATTAAAGTTGAGTTTTGTGTATAATTGGATTAAAATTTTAAATGCTTCTTTTATTTTGATCTTTGGTAATTAGAATGCCTAAATAATTTACTTCATTTTAATGGGGATGTTATACACTTCGGATTTAAAGCAATCTTTGATAGCAATGACTCCACATTTTTTTATAATAAAATTCACAGACCAGAGTCTTCAGAGAACAATTCAAAGGCTTTAATAGCGTTGGGAATTTGGTTTTCATTTTTTAAGAAAAGTGTGGTATCGTCTGCTAATTGTGTTAAGATTAATTCCCTCCCAAGTAGTGAAATTCCTTCTACATTACTTGAATTAATATGATATGCCAAGAGTTGTGCCACAATCAGGAAGAGATACGGGGAGGCCGGACAACCTTGTTTTATACCGCGGGATATAATAAATCTAGGTGAGTTCCACCTGGTAGTTTAATGGTGCCATTACTGTTCATATAGAGGGTCTTAACAGCAGAGGAGAAGTAGTCGCCAAAACCACATTTTTTAAGTGACTGTAGGATAAATTTGTGTTGAAGGCCTTATAAAAGTTTAAAAAGAAAAAGATAAAGCCACTATCATCTATATAATCCGAATAATCTAAAATGTCAACAACAAGTCTAATTTTGTCTGTTATGTATCTTTTAGACATATATCCTGATTGGGTTTCATCAATAATTGTGTTTAATACCATCTTTAGTCTTCTAGCAACAATCAAAGCAAATACCTTGTAATCATTGTTAAGTAAGGATATTGCCCACCAATTGTCAATAAGGGATATGTCCTTGTTGGATTTGGAGATTAAAGTTGTTAATAAATGAAAAACATTCAGCTACAATGACTCAAGGTTTAAGCTTTCTAAAATACCTCAAATACAAAAAGGGCTATTTTAGTTTCAAATGATTTGTAAAATTCTGAGCTCAAACCATCTGTACCAGGTGACTTGTTATTTTTTAATTGATTAATAGCGTTTTTAACCCACTGTGTGTAAAAGGATTGTCACATCGCATTTTATCAGTATCTGAAATAGTATAAATCATAAGTGAGTTTTTAAAAAAAGTATCAGTTGACTCCTGACAAAATCTGGAAGTGTAGAATTTTACATAACATTTACTACAGGAGAAGATTACATTATGGTCCTCTGTGATCACCCCATCAATATTTAGTTTATTTATACTGTTTATCTTCGAGTGATGTTTTTCTAAGTAAAAAAAAAAGAATGGGAATTTTGTTCTCCTGCCTGCAGCTACTTAGCTCTTGACCTAATAAACGCCCCCTTAGCCTTTTGATTATATGGTTCATTCCATGAAATCGGTGCCTTTATTAGTGCCCCCAAGAAGTAATTACTCATAAAATTATAATGACCGCAAATTAATATGTAATTTAAAAATATAACATTACCATATCTTCTTTCCTTAATACATCAAATTAAAGTCAATTACATATTATTTCAAATAATTAAAATCACTTTTATGCTTATGAGGGTGAGGTTTTTGGCCTTTCCCTCACTGTTATTGTTGTTTGTTTACAGGACTTTTAATTTGTAAAATGTTGGCAAAATGTTAACATTTTCATATTTAGATATTGTTTAAGGTATGGTCTTATTGTAAAACAGTTTTTTTAGTAAAAATATATATTGATCATTATAAATATTTACCAATTTATCGCTGTCCCCTAACTGCATGTCAACCCTGTAACCCTTACGAAAAAACCCTAGAGAAATAATGGTAGATTCCAGATTTGACATGATTGACAGGAGGTTGCATCATCTCTGAACCAGGATGCTAACAGCTCAGTGAAAAATAAGTTTCTCTCTTTTCTGATGGACTATTTTTTATGTTTTTGCAAGGTCTAACCAAGGGGGACGAACATACAACGTCAATCTTGTTACCACTTTTTAACATAGAAACCTGAACAATTTTCGTTTTCTCAAAATATGATCAATATCTACAAATAATTACCTTTCAAAGAGCATAGCTTGCACTTTAGCTAGCATTTATTTCAGCTAGCCACAGGCAAATTTGCTTAAAATGGTAAACCCTGTTACCTTTCCACAGTAACAGGATTTGTCATGTGAGTAACAGGGATGACACAAAATAGTGTTTACCCTTATTGTACTATCTTTAAAGGTTAGCCTTTACCTATCTGAAACCAGCTGGGGCCAGCAATTCTAGGCTGGCTAAGTCATCTTGAGCTTGTAAATTTATGTTAAGATAAGGGAAAGGGTAACTTTGTCAATAATGTATGAATAGAATGACAATGATGAACAATATAGACCTGTTTCGAATGTTATCATCCCATTAAATGGCCGTTATTAGCGCTCATCACTCCCATACAATAGCTTCAGAATGTTCCTCCTCTACCTCCTGCTCGGTAGGTCGTTATCTTGTGACTTTAGGTTTAGGAATTTGTCCTGAGTTTTTAGGATGAGGGTTGGGGGTGGGGTAAGGTTATAAGAAAATATCCATAGTTACCTAAATTCTAAACACAGGTTTCAAATAAAGTAAACAAAAACGAAACTTAAGCTTTTAGACGTGGGCGATGCTGAAAAAAATTCTAATGCATATTGGATAAGAATGGTACATGTGCAACTTCTAGCCTGCTAGGATGTACAGGAGGCACATTCTGAAGCTATTGTATGGGAGTGATGACCGCTAATAACGGGCATTTAATAGGTTGATAACATTCGAATCGGGTGGACCTCTTAGAAATATGTGCTTCACTAAGACAATAATGTCAATCAAATACAAAATAATCTTACCAGCTACTACTTACTGACTTGGAAGATAAAACTTCATATAGTGTAGTGTAGACAAAGATGTGCAGTGTAGGCAGAAGAATGTCAACCCTGTTGTTCTCATTAATTTGATGAAAATAAAAAGATGACAATTCAAATGACTTTCAAGTCTTTCCATTGCAATTTAAACTACATTATATTTTTTGACTGGGCCATTTTTCCTACATTTCTCTTCTAGAAAATATCTTATGTGTGTTTAAACATGTGATCACCATGCAAAATAAGGGTGCATTTGATATTCTGCATGACAAATATCTAATTGGAGAAAAAAAAATCCACAATTAAGAATAATCTAAATGGAAACAGAGACTAAAGAACTGCTAATGTGTACCATATATTGCATATTTATATTTAAAAATATTGTATTTTGTTAAGATTATGTCAGTAACAGGGTTGATAAGATTATGAAAATGTTAGGGTTCAGTGGTTGTGTGCTGGATGTCGGTGTTTGTTTCCTCCTACCTCTCTCAGCAGGGTGTGACCGGCAGTGCTCCTCCAGGTGTAGTCTATCAAGCTTCATCATCCTCAGCAGTATTTAAGGAGAGCTGTTCCGGGAGGCTGGTGCCAGATGGTTCCGCTCCCTATGTGGTACAAGGCCAACTTGGATTACTTGTAGCCTGTGAGTAACTGATTCTCCCACGAGTTATTCTCTGACCTTCCTTGCCCTCCTCTGCAGACCCTACTCCAGTGGTCGGCCGTTCCTCCGTCGATCCACTCTGAATCTCCCTTGGTCAGCCTCCACGTTCGCTCTTCCCTGGAAGGACCTCTACCACGCCGGTCCACCCTCCACCGCTCCACCTGCAAAGAGAGACTGGATCATTCTTCCACTAAACCATCACCCCAGCCAACCTCAAGCCACTGCATCCTGCTTACCTCCTCCAAGTCTGAAAACCTTCCATCTGTCCCGTAAGCCAGCTGCCTCAACATCCTTCTGCTCACCCAGTCCACCTTTACCCTGCCTAACTGTTTTCCTTTTCCCCCTCTCCAGTCGTACGCGCCAAGCTATCCAGCCCTGCCTTCCACCGTCCGTCGCGTGGTCCTAGCCCGCCAGAGTCCGCTCCGGACATCTTCCCTGTCTTTGGAGGAAATAAAAACACTTTGAAACCTGTCAATCGCTGTCTGGTGATTGTCGCCCTTGAGAGTCACTAAAACTTACGCCATGACAGAAAACAGTGAGGGGTAAAACAGTGATTAAATATGAAATAACACAGCCTGAGATGGCACCATATAACTTCCTGTCATTTTAAACATTCTATGATTCCTGGCTACTTAAAAAATAAAAATTTTAGTTTCAATTTTGTTCTAGTATCAGGATATTTTACCCTTCAAATATCCTCCAGATTAGATGTATCCATAAATGCTTCCAGGTTATTATTGGTTCTGCTTTAAACCCCAGGAGGCCATTTATCTATAAAGCCATCTAGGATCATATTAAAGTCACCTCCTAATATGGCATTTAAAAATTTGGTCAACCTGCTGCATAAGAAACTTTCTATATAAACAACAAGATTGTCATTTTCCTGTATTGTATCCATAAAGATTGCTTGTTATAAAAACTATTATATTGTATGGCTTGACAAAGTGACCTGCTGAATCACATTCAGTACACAAAATATTAAACATGTTTTCAGAGTAGCCACCCCAGTTGAACGTTCTGTGCCATGGGCCAGCCATATTGAATTACCCCGTTGAGATTTCCAATAATTAGTATCACTTGACACAGAATGAGATTCTTGCATATAAACAAAGTCTGTCTTAAACTGCTTGGCAAAAAGAAAAAACGCTTTGCGTTTAACATTGTTGCGTAAACCCTTGGTATAAAGAGAGAGAAAAGAAAGTACACAGATTTAAAGAACGTATGTACTTGCTAAGTAAAGGTAGAGAACACTTGTAAAGCTTAAATCAAACCTTTAGGAGTAAACAATAAATGCAGAGTTCAGCACTATTAGAGAACATGAGACTTTTTCCTTTTTTTTTCTTCATATGAAATATGACCCTGAGTTCAAGAAGTATTAGTCTTGTGGCTGAACTGAATAGCATATCACAACGAGTTAGTGTTCCACTTTTCTAATGAGTATTCACATCTTATATTTACCAAAGTACTTCTATACCATTGACAAATCCTGTCCCTCCTACAAAGTAAGCCGTCGGCCCATCTTCATGTGCCTTTTTAATTATGGGCCACAGTTTCTGTTTTCTCTGCCCTCCTTTGAAAGATCTTCAGCGAAGCGCAAACCTCTTGATTGTAGGAAGGTGTTATTCTTCGCAGCTTTCCACAGCTCCTCCTTGTATCGTCTGGAGGTGAATCCGAAGATGATGCCACGAGTGGTCTGGTCATCCTTGCGTCTTTTTCCAAGCCGGTGGACCACATCGATAACATCGGGAAATTTCTCTTTTTCAGCGGGTAACACTTGTTGGCAGATGCTGATGACCTCCTCACGTACATTTTCCTTTTCAGCCTCTGGGAGCCCTTGTAGCCTCATGTTCCATCGCCACCCGTATGCTTCTAGATCAGCTATACCATTCACGCATTTCTGGGTAGTTACTTCGCACTTCTCCATGCAATTTTCAAGAATGACCATCTTTTCATTCATCATTTTGATATCACAACGCAAGGCGTCCACCATTTTCTCCAGTCTATCACTTTTTGAGTTAATCAAGTTGGAAAGCGTGCGGACAGCGTCATCAGATGCAGGAGTAGGTTTTTTGGCAAGAGGAGGCTTACTTGGAGGAACAGGTAGCGGCAGGAATTCTTCGTCATTGTGCATAGCGCTAGCGTTCCCCATCTTAAAACAGTAGTCGTGCTCGCTAGCATGTAGGCTCATAGCATTATCCCCTCCTTTGCTGGAGTCTCTCCTGGCAGATTTAGGCCTTCTTTCAAGTGTAGCCACACAAACCTAGCTAAGGAGACGATCAAACACTCGTATCAGTTTTATTCTTCACTCGTGCTGAGTCATAAGAGAAGAAAAAAAGTTGTATTTCAGAAGTTGTGCTGAGATCTCTACAAAATCTGACCTAATGCGCCGCCATCTTGGCCAGACTCCCTCGTTAGGCCCGCCTAGTCTATACTCCTCCATCTGCGGAGCTGCTTAGACACGTAGTGCCGTTATCCGTCACTCACTCTGTCGGCCATTGCTCCTTGACTGGATATGCATTTACAAGCTGAAGTAAATAAACTGTTGTCGACCAGAGACGTCACGGCAATGGTAGGCAGACCCGCCAGAAAAGGTCTGCACCCCCTGCTGTCCTGGTGGGGAATTGCTTCGCAAGAACGGAAAAGAATAAACTAGCCTAGTTTATACTTCTCCATCAGCAAGTTTGCACCCACACGTATTGACGGAGACGTTTTCCTTTTCTACGTCTCCGTTGGTGTCAGCGTTGCAAAGCTGACACCCCCTCCTGTCCTGCGCAGGGGGCGCAGTCCTTTTCTGGTGGAAAAGAAAAGAAATGTGTGCAATGTGAGACATACTGCATGTGTGTTGCAGAGAGAAGTGTGTAATATAATAATGAGCTTTATTTATAAAGCGCTTTTCATACAAAAAAAAAATGCAGTTCAAAGATTTAGAACATGCTGCTGCCACGGTTGCTAGTGACAGATCATGGGCCGAGATATGGGCAGGAATACAATTGGAAGGCTAGATGTCTAAATTTAAGTGTGTGTAACACGTTTCTCTGTGTGTTATGGCAAGTGCCATATTATGGCAGGCCATTAGGGTCAAAGATCGCCACTCTATTGGCGCGTTTGCAATAAAACGCAGTTTTTCCAAACAAAACGCAGCTTTATAATGCTTTGGTAAACGCCGTAAAATACGATGTTTTTTCGTGGTCCTCAAACGTCGCTTAATGCAGCGTTAATTGAAAGAGCATCAAAAGCGGTGTTTTGTTGAATCATAATTAACCCAGCTCCCTTTTTGAAGTGCCACTAAAATTGAACAGTGATCATCCAATCAGTAAAGCACAAGATCAGACGAAATCAGGCCAAAATAGAACTCTGGTATAAACGCCCCTCGCCGTGTTTGGAGGGGGAAGAATGCCGAGTTGCATCCCAAGAACACCATACCCACTGTGAAGCACGGGGGTGGAATCATTATGCTTTGGTGCTGTTGTTCTGCAAAGGGGACAGAACGACCGATCTGTATTAGGGAAAGGATGAATGGGCCCATGTATCGTAGACAAAAACCTCCTTCCATCAGTGAGAGCATTGAAGATGAAATGTGGCTGGATCTTCCAGCATGACAATGATCCCAAACACATCGCCTAGGCAACAAAGGAGTGGCTACGTAAAAAGCATTTCAAGGTTCTGGAGTGGCCTAGCCAGTCTCCAGACCTCGATCCAATAGAAAATCTTTGGAGGGAGTTGAAAGTCCGTGTTACCCAGCTACAGTCCCAAAAACATCACAACTCTAAAGAAGATCTGCATGAAAGAATGGGCCAAAATACCAGCTACAGTGTGATCAAACCTGGTGAAGACCTACAGGTAACCTTTGACCTCTGTCATTGCCAAACAGGTTTACATAATAAAGTATTGAGGGGAACTTTTGTTATTGACCAAATACTTATTTTCTGCACCATTATACAAATAAATATGTTAAAAATCATGCAATGTGATTTCCTGGATTTTTTTTTTTACTTTCTGTCTCTTACAGTTGAAGTGTTCCTATGGTGTAAATTACAGACCTCTCATCTTTTTAACTGGGACAACTTGGGCAAATTGGTGGCTGCCAAATACTTTTTTGCCCCACTGTATATACACTTCTCATAAAAGTTAATGTTTGGCTTTTGGATGAAATCTCTCCAAAGCATCACAAGTTCATGTCGCAATGATACAATGAAAGTAACGCATTTAAGCAGAAACGTGCAGTGATGATGTCTTCATCTCAAGCAATGTATTCAGACAAAACCTACCAAAAATGGTGCTCCTTGAGCATAAATTAAAGCTTGACGATGTGTCATGCTGTTCATTGGCCAACTTATGGTCTGCTGAGCAGAGGTGGGTAGCAAGGAGCTTTCAATGGCAACTGTCCTATGCAGTAAGTTTTTTTTTCCTGTTAATTATGTTTAATTATAATGACAGAGAAACGGGCTCTGATAATGCATTGCTAATGTTAGCAATGACGACTCGCCGTTTTTATTTCCTAAACAATTCCTGACCCCCCTCCTCCGTAACGTCACTTTGCACAAACATGCATATCTTTGTTCGACTCTCATGAATATTTGAAACGTCCATTTACATTAAGTACAAGTTAGCCAAACATGGATGAATCTTAGCAAAATCAGCAACGTTGGCGTTTGTCTTCAAATTCTTCTCTGTTTTCAGCCGCCTCCATCTTGCAAAGGCATCTCCTATACAAATCCTTGTTTTATTTTGGACTTTGTCACGACGTATTTCTGAATGATAACGAGGTCTTTTAGGTGTAGTAACGTTAGACATTTTGTATCAGAAACACTTTTGTGGCTGCAGCTGTAGTAACTAGAGCAGAGCTGGAAACCCCGATGCCGAAACACTACTGACTTTGTGATTGGTAGATAGGTGGAGGGCGGAGCTTTAGACCAAAACACAAGATGACATCATCAACATCAGTTGAGGGCTGCAACTTCACTTTTTAAACGACAATATCCTGGCCCTACTACTGTTGTCAGTGATACAAGTATTTGAAAATAACATGATTTCTTAATGTTTAGTGACATATCAGGGCCATTTTATGATGAATTGAAATATACACTGCTCACAAAAAATAAAGGAGCACTTTAAACAACCAAATTAGATACATCATATCTCAATATGAAGTTGGATATCTATACAAATAACGACAGGGCAATGTCTTTTAATGGAAATAAAGGTTTTCAGCCTACAGAGGGCCCAATTGTGTAGACACCCTAAAATCAGAGTGAAATGAAGATGTGCAGGCTAGTCCATTTTTTCAAAAACTTAATTTCTGCAACACAAAATGCTTTTCAGTATCTTGTGTGGCCCCAACGAGCTTGTATGCATGCTTGACAACGTCGGGGCATGCTCCCAATGAGACGACGGATGGTGTCTTGTGGCATTTCCTCCCAGATCTGTGTGAGGGCATCCCTGAGCTGTTGTACAGTCTGAGGAGCAACCTGGCGGCGCCTAATGGACCGAAACATAATGTCCCACAGATGTTCTATTGGGTTTAAGTCAGGGGATCGTGAAGGCCATTCAATGGTTTCAATTCCTTCATCCTCCAGGTACTGCCTGCATACTCTTGCCACATGAGGCCGGGCATTGTCGTGCATTAGGAGGAAACCAGGACCTACTGCACCAGCGTAGGGTCTGACAATGTGTTCAAGGATTTCATCTCGATACCTTATGACAGTCAGAGCACCATTTCCTAGGCTGTAGAGGTCTGTGCGTCCCTCCATGGATATGCCTCCCCAGACCATCACTGACCCACCACCAAACCTGTCATGTTGAACGACGTTGCAGGCAGCATAACGTTCTCCTTGTCTTCTCCAGACTCTTTCACGTCTATCACAGGTGCTCAGGGTGAACCTACTCTCGTCTGTAAAAAGTACAGGGCGCCAGTGGCGGACTTGCCAATTCTGGTGTTCTTGAGCAAATGCCAGTCGAGCTCCACGGTGCTGGGCAGTGAGCACAGGGCCCACAACAGGACGTCGGGCCCTCAGGCCATCTTCATGAAGTCTGTTCCTGATTGTTTGGGTAGAGACATTCACACCAGTGGCCCTCTGGAGATCATTTTGTAGGGCACGAGCAGTGCTCAGCCTGTTCCGCCTTGCACAAAGGAGCCGGTATCGGTCCTGCTGATGGGTTGAGGACCTTCTACGGCCCTGTCCAGCTCTCCGAGAATAACCACCAGTCTCCTGAAATCTCCTCCATCTTCTGGAGATTGTGCTGGGAGACACATTAAACCTTCTTGCTGCAGCACGTGTGGATGTGCCATCCTGGAGAAGTTGGACAACCTGTGCAACTTCTGTAGGGTTAAGGAATCGCCTCATACTGCCAGTAGAGATAATTACTCAAGCCAAAACCAGCAGGAGTGGAAAACCAGCCAAAAAAGATCAAGAGGGAGAAACTTGAAATGACCTCCACATGTAAAACCATACCTGTTTTGAGGATTTTCTAATTGTTGCCACTGTAGTGCACCTGTTGTTAAGTCCATGAACACCAATACGGCTGAAAGTGATTAACAATGGCCTCAGCTGCTTAGCCAACGAGAAATATTATCAGACAGGTTTAATTGATTTCATGCCAGGCCCAGATAAAAAAGTGTTTCTTTAATTTTTGTGAGCAGTGTATTTCTTACATACAGCTCCTTTAAGTGCGCTCAATAGTCTGAAAACTACGGTAAGCTTATGCTCTGCCACATCTGGATCACTGGACTGAAGAGGGCGTGAGCTTTAAACCTCCATCCTTGCAGGCGAGGGGGGAGCAGGCTTATGGAAGAAGTTCCTTGGATCTAAAAAATATTTACAGTCTGCTGATTGTGGATCAGGTAACTATTCCTGGGGATGGAATACGTTCTTTTTTAACCTGACTTGTTCAAAACTCTGCAGAAGGAATGTTTGAATTGCAGATTCCATCGAAGAGAGACAAAGCTGCGACAAGGCCCAACTTTCCTGCTGTGGGAGAAGATACGCTGCTTAGTCGAGGCTGCTAACCGGCGGTTTGCTTTCTCCGTTAGCAGAACCAGTGGGTGTGGCACAATCCGCTTAGCTGGGCGCAGCGCGATGAATAACAGTCAGAGCTGAATTTATGAATGTGCATCGGATCCACTGTGTTTAACCCTTAAGTGAGATTAATTCAGTGGGTCATATTTAAAAATGATTATAGGTAAAATACTTGAATAACAATGTTAATCAGCTTTATCAGCTTAAAAATACTTAAGACTGCTGAGCAGGGCTGTATTGAGGAGGTTTTAAAAAAGGGATAAATGGTGGCCAGTGATGATCTTGGGGTGTCATCAAAATAAAAGCAGGGCTGTAATACAAAGGGGGCGTGGCCTAGACAGACACAGACAACGTGGGGGTAAAGATTGACGTAAACATAAATACACAAAACGCATAACTAATTCTAACAAATTAGAACTATTTCTCTTCTTTCTTAAAGAGGCTATATACAACTTTTTCCACAAAATAAACGTAACAATAGCCTTTTTAATTGACCATTTATGACTCAAACATCTGATGAGCATACTGACACCTTGTCAGCTCACAGTGGGTGCACCTATAAGCCTGTATCCAATTGTACCTATTTTCTGTCGGGTCGGATTTTTCGCGCGCCGTCTGCGGATGACACACACACACACAATGAATTTAAATGTGAAATGCACATGTGCATAATCAAATAGTGGGATTACAGCAGAGGCTGGTATCACAAGGTTTTGGATTTTTGCCTCGGGCAGATGACTTCACATCAAATCAAACTTTATTTATAAAGCGCTTTTCATACAAGAAGTTGCATCACAAAGTGCTTTACAGATTAAAATGACCCCACATAAAACCACCTTCCCTCCCCCACAGATTTAAAAGCATGGTCACAGTTATACCCCCCTCCCCCCAACCCATCTCCCATGCACACACACAGTTAAAAGAAAAAGTTAAAAGGACATTGGGCCGAGTGTAGATGAACCATGCAAGGAAACGCCATCAGAGGAGCAATCTGCCCCGGCAGCAGTAGATTAACAGCAGCAGCCGAGGCACCAAAACAGGGCACCCAGTGGAGGCAAGGCCAAGACCCCCACCTCAACCCAAGCTCCACCTGGAGAGCACCCAGGGAGCCACAGCCGACCACCGCTCCCGGGGCAGAGGGCTCCCACAGAGGAAACACTGGAACGGGGATTAAGATAAATTAAAGTATAAAAAGAAACAGTAAATTAATGTGCTTAGATTGAAAAGTAAAACTGATAAAAATATAATCATATAAAACATCCAGAGCAATTAAACAGTGATAAATAATAATCAGTTAAAAGCTAAGCTAAAGAGGTGAGTCTTGAGCCTGCTCTTAAAAACATGAACGTTCTCTGCAGCCCTGAGGTTCTCTGGCAGCCTGTTCCAGAGGTGAGGGCCATAAAACTGGAAAGACGCCTCACCATGCTTGTGTGTCCTGACTTTTGGGGTGACAAGGAGACGGCTGCCAGAGGAGCGCAGAGACCGCGAAGGTTTATATGGTAAAAGCAGTTCAGAGAGATAAGAAGGCCCAAGACCATTAAGACACTTAAAAACCATTAAAAGAACCTTAAAGTCGATCCTGAAATGTACGGGGAGCCAATGCAGTGATTTTAAGACCGGCGTAATGTGCTCCCGCCTCCTGGTCTTCGTCAGGACACGTGCTGCTGAATTTTGTAGGAGTTGTAAACCTGATATACTCTTTTTGGGAAGACCAGAAAGCAGGGCATTACAGTAATCAATTATTCTGGAGATAAAAGCATCAGTGTCTCCGTATTGGCCCAAGAGAGAATGGGGCGGACTCTGGCAATATTCTTTAGTTGATAAAAATCTATTTTAGTGATATTTTTTATGTGAGGAATAAAAGTCAGCTCAGAGTCAAAAATCACGCCCAGGTTCTTCACTTGTAAAGAGGGATTAAAAGACAGTGATTGTAGTTTTGGTAAAAGTTTCTCTCTCTGAGCCTCAGGACCGATGACTAAAACTTCAGTTTTGTCCTGGTTGAGCTGGAGAAAGTTTTCTGCCATCCAGGATTTAATGTCTAAAATGCAGTTAAAAAGTGCGTCTATTGGCCGTGTGTCATCGGGTATAGATGTTGTTCTCGAGGATGAATCTGCGCTCCACTGCCCAGCCGGAGATGGGAATTAAAGCCCACTGTAGCCAAAGTTTTGAAATTAAAAATTAAAGTGATGGATGGATGGATGGATGATTAAATTGTTGTAACTACTAATAAATATTTGTTGTCTGGTTTTCTGAGCATCAATAATTATAATCAATAATTTAATAATAATATAATTATTGATGACGTTCGAGTTTAACCTGTTTATTAAAGATTTCGGGGCACCAATCTCATAAATGAGATAATTTTAATTAAACCAGACTGTCAGTCTCTCTGAAAAGGCGTAGAGTTCGTCCGCGGGGTTAAAGCGAACTTCACAGCACACACTGAAATAGCACAGGAAACTTCTCGTTACTTAAGGGAATTTATTAATGAAATAGGTCAACCTTACAGATTAGATTTCATTCATAATTTCCATCTTTTCTAACGCATGCAAAAATATAGAACAAAGTTAACGTCGAGGGAAGGGGGCGTGTGTGTGCGGCTTTGTGTGTGTGCAGCGCTGTGTGTGTGTGTGTGGGAGACAGCGAGCGAATGAGGGGGGGTTCAGCTCACCCCCTCAATGCGATAAATAACTTAAGTCTTATCAATTGGCGCGATCGGTTCACAAAGGAAGACAAAGGACGACCGCGTGGCGATTCAACAAAACGCTAGTTTCATTAGCAATGGTGGCTTGGACAAAGGAAACTGGGCGATGGAGAAAGGGGATCTACTGAGTCCACGCGACCTGTCAAAACAGACACGCGCCGATCGCAGCAGACAATAAACAAACAAGGAAATAATACAATATAATATACTGCTTCTGGTTGCAACCAAAGTCACATAATAAAACACAAAAAGCATGCACATTTAGGGTCGGTGTACGGCGACAGACGACCAAGAATAACAGTGGTTAACCAGTTGACAAACTTATTTTAACCAACAGAAAACGGATATTGATCCGTTAGACCTTCTCCTCTACCCAGACCAAAGCTATAAATCAGTTTAATCCTACTTGGTGGGGGCAGCTCTCCACAGTCCACGACGAAGAACGTAGAAAGTGTCCAGTTTAAAGGAGCGGTTTTGCGCAAAACCGAGGTCAGAAAAGCGGACGTCCGACTTTTAGGCGCTGAGGGACTCAGGCCTGTTTTCAATAGAGCTCAGATGGCCAGCGGACTCCCTGGTTGCCCGTACAGGAAAGTCTGTTTGATCGGCCGATTCACTTTGAAGTTTAAAAGGGAAGTTATTCCTGGTCCAGCAGGTTTGAACGGAAAAAGGGGAAAATGCTAGCAGTGGATTAAAGCGTCTCCTCACAGGCACCGCTCTGGGACCAAGAGAGACCAAGATTTCAATATTCGCGCTGCTTTTATCAACTCTGTGATGTCATCACTGGCCACAGACCAATGAGAATGGGTCGAGGGCAGAGCAATGGGTGCTGGGAGATGCAGTTCGTTCAGTGAAAGGATGCTGGGAGATGCAGTTCGTTCAGTGGGAGGATGATGGGAGATCCAGTTCGTTCAGTAAAGGCCATAGCCTCAACAAAATTAAAGTTCTAAAATAGGTGGGTTTCACGTGACGTCATCGCCATGGCGCGTAGGTTTGTTGGAGGGCAGGAAGTGAATTAGTTACTCTGCATCAGCGTCTGTAAAAATGCCAATGTTTTGTGTTGTTTACAGTTCCTCCAATCGTTCTAACCGAGAAAAGAACAAAAGGTTTTTTAGAGTACCGAAGACTGTTGTTCACAGAGGTGAGAAATATAAAAAGCTTACAGAACGTCAGAAATAATGGATTTTAAACCTACGCCTGCTGTCAGGAGGATCCGAGTCTGCCAATGCCCGTGTCTGCAGCGACCAATTCTTCAAAGGTATGTAAGCTAGCTAACGTTTTTATGGTCGTTTTTAAATACCACAATAATGTCGTTAAAGTCTTACTTACTTGGTAGTGATTATTAACTACTAGTAGTCCAAAATAGACGTCATGGGACTTTTTATTCTGCCCTAGCTCTTTTGATGACGTTGAATCGGTAGACTGGGCACCGACGGTCAACCTCGGTTACCAAAAGTCTTGGGAGCAGAGAATGAAGCTGAAGGAGGACCAACAAAGACAGTCGGAATGTGCAGAGGCCTTATTGGATCTTTAACAGACGTTAGAGAAACTGATAGTCGAGGGCCCCGAACCGAAGGAGACAGCTGACAACCCACGATCAGAGTTTATCAGTGGGAATGAGACATTAAATGATCGAGGTTAATTTTTTTACTAAAATGTGTAACCTGCAGAGGTGGATAAAGTACCAAAAACAATGTACTCAAGTAGAAAAAAGTACCCCTACCCCCCCAAAAAAGAGAAAAAAAGAACGAAAATGTATTTAAAGATCTTGCATCTGTAGCGAGCAATAATGTAATCAGACATGCCATAATTTAATATGCAAATCCTGATTTCTTTGAATGATTCAATGATGTCATCTCAAGGCACTTAACAAGAAGTCATTTCAGTAAATTTTTACAAACATTCCAATCAGTTAAAAAGTTTCCTATTTAAGGAATCCCAGCAGATTGCATCAGTCATTGGCGTGAGGTTGGGCAGACTTTCCAACCACAGCAATCCTTCAGCAATCCCTCATACTGAGCAAGCATGTAGCGACAGTGGAGAGGAAAAACTCCCCTTTAACAGGAAGAAACCTCCAACAGAACCAGGCTCAGTAAGAGCGGCCATCTGCCACGACCGTCTGGGGGTTTGAGAAGACAAGAGCAGAAACACAGAAGGAACAGAAGATCTGATATAAGAGAACTTTCTATGTTACAGAAAGTAAAAAGTTGATAACAGGACACAGTGGATGTTCAGTTACTGGGAGGATCATCCCAGTCGATGCCCCCCGTCCAACAGGGCATTGCAGCCAAGCAGGATACCAGACCAGGTATATCTTCTATGGAGAGAAAAACACTGAGAGAACACAAAGTTAACAGTTGAAATAACAGAATGTACTGTAATACAACTGGAGAGTTGTAGGAGAAAAGTAAGTAGGAGAGTGAAGAAAAGTAGTCAGTCTGTCCTCCAGCAGTCCAACATCTCCTGATGAGCATACTGACACCTTGTCATCTCACAGTGGGTGCACCTATAAGCCTGTATCCAATTTTTCCTATTTTCTGTCGGGTCGGATTTTTCCCGCGCTGTCTGCGGATGTGACGTCAAGCGCGTTCATGTTAAACGTCTCAGATCACTCTGCCAGCACCGCTAGACAGCAATTAGCCGACACTCGCAAGCAGTCTCTCAAACAATGTATGTATTTGACTGTTCTTAACACTGTAAACATAATGTTGACTTCTTTGCAGCGGATGACTTGTGAAGTGTGCACGAACTTAAAGGACACTGTTTATAAACATTTTAAACTACAGTTCTTTAGGTTACAGTTTACCAGCGTACAACTAAAATTGTATGCCATCTATTAATACTAATTCAGATTTTCTTAATCAGCTTAACACTAACTAATCAAGTGCTGCTTAAAATAAGAACCTCCAAAACATGGAGTTATAGTCTCTTGAGAATTTAACAGATGTAATCAAATTTGCCAATGAATAGATGCATCTATTGAAATGTTTACAAAATAAATTGTATTTCTTTCTCATTTAATACACTTCTTAATATCACTTTGTTCGAGTGCCTGGCAGAGTTGCAATTTGTAATCATATATAATAAAATCACATAATTTTTCATATTTTTAAGCACTGCGTATAATTGTTTTTAAAAAATAATATTGAGAGTTTGTGGACACCCTGTATAATTGAACCAGACAACTTGCATGTTGGCAAGACGATAAATGGGACAATTCATATTCCTGAATTCACTAATTATGCTCCGGATCCCAGACTGAGCTGACAATGGATGATATTGAGAAGATGGAGGATGTTCTGAGACAGAACACAACAGAGCTGGGGGATCTTCGGACCAAGGCACTGGACACACAGTTTAATCAGCAGTCCTTTGGGGAAAAAAATGAGGACAAGACAAAATTCTACACAGGACTCCCTAACTTTTTAGTATTAATGCAGATTTTTGAGCTGTGTGAGCCCTACATCACCTGTGGCCCTATGTCTGTGTTGTCTACATTTGAACAGTTCATTTTAGTTTAGATGAGGTTGAGACTAAATCTCCAATTGAAAGATTTATCTTTTAGGTTCA
>OY747712.1:6476133-6506133 GCA_963556495.2 Valencia hispanica | reverse complement strand
ACTCCACCTCCTAGTAACAACGTCCCGTCAAACCAGACCCAGTTAGACCAGACCCAGTGCCAGGGCGATTTAGCTAGAGGGGGCTGTGGGGGGGGGGGGGGGGGGGGGGGTTGTTTTTATTTAACCCTTTGTGTTTTTACGTCCCATTGGCAGTGTGTCACATATTTCCAGGTCAAATGTGCCTTTTTTGACACCCATTCTATGTACACATTCATAATATACATCATTTAAAAGCTGAGATTCTATTACGGCCTGGTTGGCCAGAGGGAAGCTCGGGAGTTTTCCGAAACAGCCGGTCTGTTCTAGATCAGTGGACAGAACGTTTGTTTTTGTACTCCAAAAGCAGCCGCGGTTAAGCAACTGTCATGAACCTGCTGTGTGTCTGCTTGTGTGTGTGATTGAGGCATCTTCCTTTATAGAACATTATTTAAACTATCGGAACTTCAGGGTAATTTGACCAGACATTCCCAGTATGCGTGTGTCTCCACTTCTTCGGGCTAGGCCAACAGGACAGTTTTCAGGGCCCTTTCAAGATCCAACGCAGTACCTGAATGGGGGTGTGTACTCGGAATGGCCCGATCGAGTCGCTCAGCGGGAGCTGTGGTTAAGTCGCGCTAATTGGTTGTAATTCAGAGGGAAATGAGCCGACCTCGTCAAACAACCAGCTTTGTAAAAGTAAGAAGAGTTACTGGCGAAGCAGTTTATAACAGCAAACAGAAAAGCAGCAACTTCCCTGCTTCTTTGATGTCAATCTTTTGTTATTTCTGCTGCTCTGGGCGCCTTTTTGAGCTGATCAGGGATGCCACTTGCTGCTGCAACAGTGTGATATGTGGATGTCTATAGCTGATTCCTTAAAGGGCCGATTGTGTAAGGAGACACGGGGGCTGAGAGAAGTGGGCCGACAGATTACCCCTTCAGAAAAAAATCTAGTTACATTACCCTGAAGTTCTGATAGTGGAAACAAGCCTTTTGTAAGCCCTACTGGTGCAGCTGCAAGTGAAATTAGTAGCCTACTATTCACTGCTGCACTGGACTGAGATGTCAACTATTTTGATATTGTTTGCTAACTGCTACCAGATGTCAGTAGCTCCCTTCTGCTTTGAAAAGAAGCCTGCCTAACCTCACAGTGCTTCCAAATATAGGTAACCTCGGCACCAGAAAGTTTGAGATAGTCATGGAAAAATGTTTTTAAAAATTCTTATCCACGACCCACCAGAGGTAAAGAAACTTCCAAGCTCCCGGGCTGAATTTCCACACCATCCTATGCTTGTGATTCAAATTATGTCTGCCAATCAATGATACAATCCTAACTGTAGACAGAGTGCGTGCTTTTGTCAAATTATTTTGTCAAAAGCAGACTTCCAAACTGAAGGTATTTCTGTGTTTTGGATAGAAAGATTAAAAAGGACTGCAAGAGGCTGCACTACAAAACCAGCAGCTATTTAAAAAAAAGTAGGGCCGGATCAAATCTGGTCCGGAAGGTTTAATCTGATCCAGGGTTTTGAGAAGGAGCAATTTAATTGGTCTAAAACAGCTGTGTATACATAGTTAAAATCATGAATAAAAAGATCAATATCTCCATTATGGATAGGATCTAAAGAGACTGTTACGGAAATCAAGTGATCTACTCAAGTTTACCAACAAGTTCAGGAAGCAAAACACTCTAAGATCACACTACAACAACGGAGTAAGTTTGGGACGTCAGCACAGATCCGACCCCAACCCGACTAAATGGCAGCTGGGTGTTTATATAGCCGAGCCGTCTCCCACATGGTCATCAGTACAACCGGCAACACGTGTGTTGAGCACCTGCAGGAGAAGGAGGGGTAGGAAAGCAAGTCAGACTTGTCGCTGTCCATGGTGCTGAACGGAGGAAGAGAGCAGTGACCCGACGCTGGATCAAGAGCTGTCCAGAGTGCTGACTCCAAGCACAATCTTTTTAATAAAGGATAAACTCTCTATTGTTTCACATCAAGTACATAACATAACCAAAAATACAAGGAATTCCCGCTTACTAGCTTTTAGAAATAACTAATTCACCCCTTCTCTGCATGTGGGCAGATTAAAGACAAGACAGACGGGTATAAAAGGTGACCCATGTCGGAAGCTCGTCTTTGTGTACCCACGGATTGCCCCCGAGATGGCCAGTTCATGTAATAGCCAACACTAGCCTCCGTGCCACAACTCTACCAAAATTAAAAAATAAAGACACCACTTAAAGAAGCATGTGCCTTACTTCCTATCAGGGAATTCTTGACTTAGAAAGATCTTTAGTGTTATACAAGCCAATAATGAGAAACAGTGGTTTGTACTGGAAATCAGAAGCCTCGGGACAGACTGTCAGTGAGCACAGTTTCTGCACCTTTCTTATGATGAATCTCAATTGAAAACTCCTGTACGATCAGGGCCCATCACATGAGACGCTGGTTATGGTTATGCATTCTGCTACGCCAGGTAAGTGGATTATGGTCAGTGTAAACAATGTGGGACGTTTGTTTTGGGTCAGCTCATTTAAATCGGATCCCAGAGAGATTTCAGTCCTATGCTGATTTCCTACAAGCGTGCCAAGAAGCCATGTTTCATGTTAAAGGGCTTGACATCCTGAATGACTGCGAAAACCCCCCAAAAAACTGGTTCAAGAGCTACCAGACTGGGCTGCATCACGATACAGTCGCCAAGTCACCCACATAATGAAAGAAAAACTGGAATTTCCAAGTTTTAAAGACTTTGTGATTTGGGAGGCAGAAATAACGTGTATTCCTATAACCTTTTTCCAAACATTACATCCATAGACTCGCAAACATATTCTCAGCAAGGGGTGCTGGGAAAAAAACAAAAAACAAACTCAGGTTCACTTAACTCACAACTCGCTACGTACAAGTGAAGCATAGCCTACGTGTAATATACGCATTGATATGAGTCTCATTATTAGAAATCAAAACAAACTCATGAAACACAACACAACGAGAAGTTCGATCAGTTATCAATCAAAAACTTTTAATTCACAGATAATTAAGAGCTGAAGCAGGAATATCGGCCATATTAATTAAGCCTGCAAAGCAAAAATCTTAACACACAATAGAAAGAATGAACAATTAATTAAAGGAATAATAAGAAAAATTAATTATGCAACTCAGTCAATGGTAACTGTCCATGGTGCTGATCAGCTTGGCAACAGTAAACAAATGTTCACAGCTGTCCATGTAACTGTGGTGCTGAACAGCGTAAATGCGCACTGAGACTTAAAAGCAGCTAGAGAGGACGCCTGCCGAACTACGAGAGAGAGTTTGTTCCATGATCTCGGAGCTCCTACCATGAAATCTCTTTGTCCACAAGATTTATAGCGAGCTGTTGGGATCTGACACCCAACAGAATCGCGTTTGAGAAATCTAGCCTGGATGTATTAAAGCAACACCAAAGAGGTTTTTTTTACCTTAAAATAATGTTTCTGAACTCATGTCAGTGGTTGATCAACTCATAACAGGGTGAAACGGCACTTCTGCATTCGCTTTGCGGCCCTCTATCAGCACTATGTAAGTTTGGGTCGTCGGGTAGCGGTTTTGTAGTTCAAATGCGACTTGCTTTACGGCAGGCTTCACAAAAGCTGGTAGGTGCAGCGTCCTGCAAGGGTCTCTGGGTGGAGCGTACTCGGCAGGTACATATAGATGGAAGATACCTAGCAGCAGGTAGCTTGAACAATTGTGAATCATGACGGAGCCGAAATTGTATTCATATGTACGCCGGAGTTCCGACTATCTGTGCTACCCGCATGCACATTTCAATGTTACGTCACAATTCGCTTACTCAGCAAATCTGTCATCAAGAATTCCTGCCTGGAAGATCCATTTCGTCTGTTTTATTTCTTTGAAGTTTACGGTGAGTTTTATTTAAATTATTTTATTACTGGCTAATTTTTATTCAAAATACTTTAAGGCTTTCCTTAAGCTACTAGTTTCAAGTTTACATGACAGCCCTTGTATGTTAGTTTCACTTCTGTGATATCGTTACACTGGATGTAAACATGTCCCATTAATTAGTCGTAGAGTAAATGCGATGTATTTTGCGGGCTATTTGTGCTTATAGTCACACTACATTTTAATATTTTGGAGTAATAATACTATCTGCTCTACGTCTTACTGGCTTGGTATATATTCATTAGCTGCTTTACAAACTAATAACAGATTTCCAGAAAGTGATATTCATCTATAGGCCTATTTAACAGGTAGGATATTCTGATCATGGTTTTGAGTGCATCTTTATGTGCTAGTTTTAGCTTTATATTAAACGGGTAGCATGTTCTGTGGATTGAAAGAAAAGTTTTCGTTATTCATAATTTGTTGCTATGTTAGGCATTACTGCTAAACTGCCACTTCAATCCCATCACTTGAAAAATATTTTCCGATGATTATGTTTACCATCAAAGCTAACAGTTGTTTTCGGCATGTAAACATACTTTTCGAGGGGTAGCACCGACAGATGCGCGCTATGGTAGGACATTCTGAGGAGGTAGCACAGATCGTCAGAACAGAGCTGTCAGCCATATAATAAAGAAATTAGAGCGTATCACGTTATAATGTGATAGTTTATTGTAAAAACCTGAAAACAACTTCAAGTTAGCTTCTCACCTGTATGGGTTTTCGTGTGGAAATTTAAATGACTAATTTGAGAGAGACTTCTTCCGCATAATTGGCATGAAAAAGGCCTCTCACCTTTACAAATTCTCTTGTGGACATTTAAATCATGCTTTTTCTTACATCTCCCACAAAAGGCCACATGTCAAAGAACTTTTCTTTGTGTCAGAATGAGACTGACTCTCTGACACAGTGGAGCTGCTTCCTTCCTGATCTTTGCTCTCAACTACAGGAGAGCTATGAAAAGTAAGCTGCACAGTTTTATGTCCTCCTTCCCTAAAATCATCTTCCTGATAAGTAGAAGACTGCTGCTGGACAAGCTGCTCTCCCTCCCGACTGCTGCAGAAATCTCTCTGTTCTGGTGTGGTTGGTAAATGTTCTGGTTCTTGCTGTTCAAATTTAAGCACTGAAAAATCTGGTTCCTCCTTTTGTTCATGTATCAGTAGAGGTTCTGGTGCCTCCTCTTCCTCTTGAATCCATGAAGGCTCTGGTTCCACTTTTTCTTCAAACAGTGGAGGTTCTGGTTCCATATGGTTCCCATTAGTCCATTGAAGTTCTACTTCCTCCTGGTGACTGAACCTCCTCCCCTGGTTCCAGAGCTGCTGGATGGCAGAAGCTTCTTCCTCAATGAAGACATGTGGCTTTTGGAGGTCTGTGGGGGAAATGAAAGAGATCATTTATATAATTCAACTGATGACTGTGTCATGCATCATCTTGGTTGTTCTTGGAGATCCTGAACTGCAGGCGTCATACAGTTAATCTAAGATTAGTTTCTAGTGTTTCACTGAAAAGGAGGTGAAATGTGCAGTGTTACGTGGCTTCTACATTATTTGGATGGACTGGGCTCTCTTGTGAGCCAGCGATGACATTTAAGAAAAGGAGGACGTTTACCTTGTATGGTCATTCATGTACTGGATGGTTCCTGGAGGGAGAGTGTGCAGAGTGTTGGAAACACAGCCATGGTTACCGGACCAAAACACAGACCTCCCACCAGTAGGAGCGCCGATCATACAACACTTGGCTTCAACAGAAAGTGGTGATCGGCCAAACTCGAACCACACCAGCTTTTGCCCGTGAGTCCAGTCGGCTCACATCGGGAGAGAACAGCGCGCTAACTCCGTCCTTCGCTGGCGAGGGAGGACTCGAGTTTCTGGAGGAAGCTCATTGGATCCGAAATACTTCTACAGTCTGCCGATTGATCAGGTGAACAGTATTCGGCAGATGAAATAAGTCTTGAATGACTTGTTGGAAACTGCAGAAAGAATCATTTGAATGACAGATTCCACAAAGAGAGAGCCTCTCTTTGCTGATGCTCCGCCGGCCTGCTGCTGCGCCACTGAATCGCCGGGTACGGGAGCTAGGAGCTGAACGAGCCGGGACCTGCTGAGGACTGTCGCACGCAAAACCAGAGCGGTCTGTGTGGGGAACAATGTTCCGAGCTAACGGTGGCTAGCAGCCATCGTTCTGGGTTAGCAGAATCCATAGCACTTTGTATATTTTACTCCCTATATATCTTTAAAAATGTCATTTTTCCCAGGGATCCACACCCGATGGCTGCATGCTATATGATCTAAAAATAGAAATAAATTGTGTTTTTTTGGTGGCTTTCATATTTATGCAATTCACTTTTATTTTGCAGCTCTAGACAAATTTCACTTTATAAAAAGCAGGGCAAATGTTGCAATCTGATTGGAAAAGGCTGCTGATCCCTGATCTAATGGAAAATGAAATTAATAACTAATGTATTGTTTCAGTGATGAGCCATTAACGTTCAAAAAGCAAATACTTAGCCCTCTATGGCATGACATGAAAAAATGTTTTGCCCCACCTTTTGAGAGCTTGTGGGTCAGAAATCAGTACGTTGCCTCAGGGAAACAATGCGCAACAAGGGTAGTAAAACGTCAAGGTTTTCTATGTTCAGTTTTGTAATGAAAATGGAACAAAAAAAGGGAAATTATGCAAGATGTATATCAACAATGTTTATTTTGTGCCATCAAGTTCATTTCCATAAATGTTATTAAAAAAATGAAATTGATACCGTTTACATGTATATTCGTGTATATTTAACTGTTTTAGTTTGTCTGAATGTTATTTTCATTTTTTTCAAGAACAATTGGTGACAATTATTCTGTGTGGAACTGAAGGAAACAGTTGCTGTTGGCTGTGAAACACAAATGAACATTGCATTTCCTGCACATAACTTTAGGTGTACCATTGCACCCTGGAAGCTTGCATCTTCCTTTTTTTTCGGTCATCATCGGCCAATGTGCTGTGGCATCCAAGCGCACATCATTGACAGGGATTGGTGCTGTATGTCCTCTTAACTTCTTTGCCTCAAACTCCATGGAAACCATGGAACTGGGGCGACCTTTCTTTCGTTCTAGGTTCTTTCCGCTTTTGCAGAGGCCTTCAGATAAGTAAGACTTGAACGCGTAATCTGTTTGTCTGCCCTCATGTCACAGCTCACGCAATCTCTCCTGTAAAGCAGCCATGCCATCACTATAGTCATGTCCAGCATGTGGAACATGACCCCAAGGTACCACTTCTTGGAGCTAATTCTTCACCGGTACAGAGCGATCAGGGAATCAAGTAAATCCACCCTACCCATATTTCTATTGTACTCTTCAACTATTCCAGGGCGTTTCACTTGGACATAGACCTTTCTTGTGCGGTCCCATCACTTGGTCAACAGTACTATCCTCACTGTTAGGAATGGCCCTAACTGTAACTTCATGCTCAATCCACCCATAAAAAGTTCTCGTATCCATTTCCTGTAAGTTTATACTATATGTTTTTATTACATACATAGTTTTTCTTCACTATTGTCACCATCACTCAATGATCAGTCATGGTACTAAAACTCCAGTCGTTCTCAACTCCGGTGGGGTCCATTTTTACCTGTTCTACACCTTATCGATATATTTATAACATTCTGCCGCGGTTTCATAAGAATTGAATTATTTGTGTTGGTATTTTGTAGCAAGGAGGACTCAAACATGCAGAATATGTAGTCCGAAAGACCAGAGTTGAGAAGCACTGCTTTATCATTATAGCCTTTAGCAAAGTGACATAACTGCACGATGTTGCCCTAAGGCAACATACAAAAAGATCTGTTTTAGTAAATAAAAACAAATGTTGTATTAAAACAACTAAATATGGTTATTTATATGTTCTTGTACGTGCATACATTTTTGTTTATTAGATTTTTATATATAAAATAAGTAAAAAAAAACATTTTTATCTTACCTCTTGTGGGTGCAATGCACCATGCAGCTTTGCTTGCTGAAAAACTTGACCCACCCCCTAGACAAAGGCCAAGCCCACTTCTACTCATGATTTTATTGGACAGATACATGTCATATGACATTGCATTTCTTTTAAAATGAAATAAAATTTAAAGGGCCACTGTAATGACCAAAAAATTGGTGCATTGCCTGAGGGAAAAGCCATGCCATAGAGGGTTAGGCTTCACTATGGATTCCACCAACCATTGTATGCTAAGATGAAATCACAAATCACAATGCAAGCAGATAACCTGGACAAAAATCCAGTTGCACACGTCTATGGGTCATGGTGTGTGCAATCTCTCCCAGCACCCCAAGGTTTGATGGAAGACCGCATCATGTCATCTCCTCCCTTTCGTAAGCCAGCTTCCTGCTCCCGTCCATCAGACAAACACGTTGATCCCGCTGGGCCTGATGTTGTGCGCCTGCTGCTTGCATCGCAGTGATTAATGATTGGTTGTCTTTAAAAAACCTCTTCCCCCTGCTGAGACAAAAAGGACAAATTGAAGTTGTTAGGTAAAGTCCAGCTTATAAGCATTTTAAAGAATTGCTTGCACAAAGCTGCTGCATAGAACAGAACCATCCTTTACTGTCCTTCAGAGGGGAAATTCAGCTTCAACAGAAATATAAACTGAATTAAGAATACTATAAGTACATAAGGGATTAAATTTCATAAGTAATTTTGCCGTTGTGGTCCTCTATGATGCGGTATTTAGACTTCAGCGTTTTCCGTTTTTCTCGGTATTGCTTCGATGTGCTGGTAGCCATGGGAAGCCATCAGCAACAACACCTCCTTGAAAACCCTCTCACAGCGAGTAGCTTCATCCAGCTTCCACTGAAGCTTCTCTTCAGCCACCAAGCTTAGAAACACTGCACCTCTGATTGGACCACGGGGCTGGTTTTTGTATTGTCATTGTTGTTCAGTAAACACATCCACTCGCTGTAGTGAGTTTTAAAAATGGCGGTCCAATTGTTGTTAAAAGAGGCTGTCATGTTGCCCAGCCAGTGACTCCACCCTCTAGCCAATCAGTGACCGACAGCCGTCTGACATCGCTTTTTTTAGTCCCTGCTTGGCCCTGATGGAACCACAGCGAAGCTGGTACGAAAAATGGTATTTCTTGGCCTGGCTGAGTCGAGCAGAGAAGGTACTAGTGGAAAAACGCCACAAGAGAGTTCACCAGTGTTATTTTGGTAGCGGTTTACATTTCACCTTCAGCCATTGCAGACAATGCATGTGATGTCATCAGTTCCGTTGTCGCGAAGCTACAGACACAGCACCCCAATGCATTTGTAGCAATATCTGGTGATTTTAATCATGCCTCGCTCTCTACTACACTTCCAACATTTCAACAGTTTGCCAGCTGCTCCAAAAGAGAAAGCAAGACCGTGGATTTGTTTTATGCAAATGTAAGGGTGCATACATGTCCAAACCACGACATCCTCTGGGACAATTGGATCATAATCTTGTTTTTCTCTGTTCAGAATATAAACCCCTTGTTCAGAGGCAACCTGTGACAAAAAGAACTGTGAGAAAATGGTCACAGGAAGCTGAAGAAGCCCTGCAGGGTTGTTTTGCAACCACAGACTGGATGACTCTTTGCCAAGCACATGGAGAGGACATCAATGCCATGACTGAGTGTGTGACTGACTATATAAACTTCTGTGTGTACAACCAGAACAGTGAGATGCTTCCCTAATAACAAACCCTGGATCACCAGTGACCTGAAGGAACTGCTAAACAAGAGAAAAAGAGCCTTCAGGGAGGGAGACAGGGAATTATTATATACAGAAGCAACTTAAAGTCAAGATCAAAGACAGCAAGGAGGCATACAGGAAGAAGCTGGAGAACAAACTACAGAGGAACAATATCCGAGATGTCTGTTCAGGAATGAGAAAGATCACAGGTTTTAAGGACAGGAAGGATTGGATAGATGGAAGTCTGGACAGAGCCAATGGATTGAACACATTCTTCAACAGGTTCAGTTCAGGAACTAGCTCAGCATCCTCCTCTCCTGTTCCCAGCCAAACAGACATCCCACTCTCCTCTGATCAACAGCTTTCCTGTTACACCTCGGATGTTTTAACCTTAGCCTAACTCAGGAGAAGGTTCCAGTGATGTGGAAGACATCCTGCCTTGTTCCAGTAGCAAAGAAAACTCACCCATCAGTCATCAATGACTATAGACCTGTTGCCCTTGTGACCGAACACAAGTGACATGGCATTTAATTTAGTTTTTATTGTGTGCTGTGGTTTTAGTGTGTTTTTATATTGGGTTTGTCTTTGTAGTGCATTTAAACTTTATTTATGGTTTTAAGCCAGTCACATGACTTTTACCCCAATCCCTGACGCAACAATCAGTACACCTGTGTCCACTAATTAACAGCTGCCGCTGCTGCTCTGGAATTGAGCTCAGCTGGGCCAGCGGTGGTTTCTTTTTATTCAGTTCAAGACAGGGACTACTGGTGGTCTGACCAGGACTCGCATTTGTGTATGGGGGGAACTGGGGGGAAAAAAAGGAGGAAAGACGCATGGAGCAGGACAGCTAGGGCACACCCCACGAAGTGGAAGAGCAGGACGATCCACGCATCGGGGACCACGAGCACGCTGAAACCGCAAGTGGTGCGAGGCGATCTACACACAGGGACAGAGGAAGACTGTGTCTCAGCGTGCGGAGGACGGGAGACCGACGGGAGGGAGCGAGCCTGAGGGAAGGAGTGTGTGACGCCGGAAACACGCAGAGGATAACTCTGCCTTGTGTGTATTGTAACGACCCTCCACAATTGTAGCCTAAGGCCTTGTGTTCTCGGACCCCCGTGCTGGAGTATGTTTTGCATTCCAGGTGACCCGGTGCGTGGGACTAGAGGAATCTTCTACCCTGGACCAGGAGGGAGCAGGGGAGCTGCTTGTACACTCCACTATACAGTGGGTGGTGCCTTTTTAGTATTTCAGTTTTATCCTTTTTTTTTGCCCACCTTATTTTTAATGGACTTTTAGTATAACATTTTATTTGTGGGCATTTTTACTTCGTTGTTAATTTTTTAGTAATAAATTCTAGATAAATTTGCCAATCTCTGTCCTCCTTGATAAACAGTGTGCTCTCAGCCAGACACTTACTCCCCTTACAATAGTTATTTTCTTGGTTAAAATTCATTCAAGTTCAAACACCTCCATAACCCACCCTCTTACCTGACATCCCACATCATGAAGGTCCTGGAGAGACTCCTGTTGGCACCCCTGAGTAAGCAAACAAGAACATATCAGGACCCACTGCAGTTTGCTTATCGCTGTGGAGTTGGAGTTGAAGATGCCATCATCCACCTGCTTCAACCAACCCAATGTCATCTGGACAAAGCAGGCAGCACTGTGAGGATCATGTTCTTTGATTTCTCCAGTGCATTTAACACAATTCAGCCTGATTTACTTCATCAGAAAGTCCTGAAGACACAGGTGGAGCCCTCAACAATCGCTTGGATCAATGACTACCTGACAAACAGACCACAGTTTGAAGGATTGTGGGTCAAACCAGGTGGTCAGCAGCACAGGAGCACCACAGGGGACTGTACTCTCACCATTCCTTTTCACTCTGTACACCTCAGACTTCCAGTACAAATCAGAGACCTGTCATCTGCAGAAATACTCAGATGACTCTGCAATTGTCGGGTGTATCAGAGATGGACAAGAAGCTGAATACAGAGAGCTGGTGGACCACTTTGTGACATGGTGTGGAAACAATCGTCTTACCTTGAATGTGAACAAAACAAAGGAGATGATTGTAGATTTCAGAAGAAACAGGGATAAGTCAAAAACTGTTTCCATCATGGGAGAAGAAGTGGAGGTGGTTGAGGAGTATAAATACCTCGGAGTTCACCTTGACAACAGACTGGACTGAAGACTGAACAGTAAAGCCGTCTACAAGAAGGGACAGAGCAGACTGGACTTCTGGAGCTTAGGTCCTTCAAGGTTTGCAGCAAGATGCTGCAGATCTTCTACAAGTCTGTTGTGGAGAGTGTAATCTCTTCAGCCGTCATCTGTTGGGGTAGCAGCATCAGAGCCAGGGACTTAAAAAGGCTCAACAACCTGATAAAGAAGGTTCTGGTTCTGTTCTTGGGACGACTGTGGAACATCTGGAGATGATAATGCAAAGAAGGATTCTTCATAAAATCAAAAATAATTATGGACAACCCTGAGCATCCTCTTCATGTGACTATCCTGCAACCACAGTGTGTCTTAAGTCGGAGGCTTCTAAAGTTTCGCTGCAACACAAACGTCTACAGGAATTCTTTCCTGCCGACATCCATCATCATCTACAACTCCTTAAAGAATTAATTATATGAGCTACAACAACAAATAATTTCCCTCTGGGATCAATAAAGCATTTTTTAATTGAATTGAAGTTGTAAGATTTAATTCTTCAGATCGCTTGGGTATAACGGGCCGGTCGGCCTGTGGTATGAACGGTGTTTTTAAAAGGTCAATGACCGACTAATAGTCGTTTTTAAATCATGCAACATGAGTTATTCCGTTCGACTGGAGTTTTCCTTATTCTCTGGTGCTAAGCTAAAACACGAGTGTCTTTGAGATACATTAGCTCTGCATGGTTTTATCTGATCAGTGTGGCCTGCTTTTGCGGATTACCCGCGCTTCAAAGATTGCTACCTACAGCTTTAAAATAGATCGTTTAAACACAGAAAACTAATTGTATAAGTAGTATTTGAAACCGCCTTCTTAGTATACTAAACAAGATCAATCATTACAATGACCGATCTACAAAATAGAATAAATTATCCAAAAGGTTATTGATTTCTAATTCAGCAAACGATTTAAAGAAACATTGCTTCCTCCAAAGAATGTTTTTTTGTCTTCACTTCTGCTTTGCATTGTGAATTGGTGGTTTAAAAACAAACCAAAAGGTACTAATTAGTCACACACTAATTACTATTAGTATAACTAATTTAGCTTCACTCCCAAATGTCTTCAATACAAGCCCTGGTCTTTAAGTATAAATATTCATACTTAACTGTGACATCATGACAGGGTCGGAGTGGGACTCATTTTTAGCCCTGGAGTTTCATGCCTCAGACCGGCCCACTTTAAATCACAACCTATTATTTTTAAAATCATTTAATAATAACTTTGGCTTAAATTTTATGTTTCCAATATCACACTGTTCTCTAAAGCCTTGATTTAGTTTGTTTTTCTAAATGTATCCAATTCATTGCAAATAAGATTTGCTTTACAATATAGATTTATTTCAACCTGAGTGCACATCTCCAACATTATTCTTTAAACCCATCCTTTTCAACATTATTAGAATTTATATTCGGATAAAATAAGTGTTTACAATGTCTGAACCCTTACATATTAAATAAAAGAATAATTAAATTAAACGAGGAAAGTACAATAAAAGGCGTTGTACTTATAGTACTAATAACACTATCAAATTTTTCCTCTGCAAAGAAACAGTTTTATCACAAGTTAGATTTCACCAATATGAGGAAATGAGTTAAAGAGCAAATCTCCAACCTTTTTTGTTACACCAGAACCTTATTTTCTGCATTATCAAGAATTAGGAATTATTTAATTGTTCATGTTCAGTAAACTTCACACCCTTTCACCCACTGTTGGATATAAAGAAGCAAGTTAAAAAATATATATAGCGGCACGAATCTAAAACTTCCAATAGATATTTATCTGACTCGAATGGCTTATAAAGAATCACCACTACGGAGTAATCGTGAGCACTTCCCACTCTGAGAACCACTCGTACGCCTTCAGTGATCCAGCGGCCGGGCACCGTTGCCTCTCGCTCATACCACACCCAGCCAATGAAATCTCTCAGTGTGGGGTCTTAGGTGATGTCATTGTAGCTGGCAGGAACCGCCATGTCGATCACAGGGCCAGTCTGGAAGAATATTAATGAGAATAATAGCATTTTATTTCTGTAGAGGAAATCCCAGTCATATTTGTGCCATTGTTAAAGTATTTTCGCTTTATTGAAGTGGATGAATAATAATCCTGGGAATCTGTGACAGCCATGTTTAACCAAGAGGCAATCCTCAAAATCTAAATAACGTGTGTAGCAACTTTGTTTTTGTTACAAAAAAACTGTTAAATCTCTTACAGTTAATGTACAGGAACAAAAAAAAACAATCTAGGATTTCTTTCTAACTTCCAAAAGCCTTGGTAAAGTAAAAAAGTATATTCCTATATTGCCCTTCAATAATAATTTTATTACCATATATGATAAAAAATTGTATACTGTACACCTGAAACATTCTATCTAATCACAATGCTAATACAGCTAATAAATGCTAAATAAAAAGTAAATGCTTTGGTCAATACATGTTTTACACTAACCCAATGCTAGTCTTGTCCAACTGATACAATCAATTAATGTCAGCAATTCTAAAATCCGTTTAAGACTTATAAACATATTAACATGAATAAAGGCATTTTTAATGTAATTGTCATTTATCTGACAGGATCCAGTTTCATCATGTGTGTAACACCTCTTCTATAAATATCAAAGTACAGTTATGGTGTTCCACAAGGTTCTGGACTCTAACCAATTTTGTTTCTCCTGAGAAAACATTGTTTCTAAGCCATAAAGACCTTGACCAAGATGTCTATTTCAGTGTTTTTGACAAATCAACAGATAAAAAAATAAAATAAAAATTGTAGCCAGAATAATCCCAAGTACCATTAAGAGATCATATTACTTCACTACATTAGTTCCATGTGAAGCCATTAATAGCACTGCTCCAGCCCATGTATCTTGACATCCCCAATGGTCCCACTCTGCATTCACAACTCCTCTTTTTCAACTCATCTGAGATCTCAGGGTGTAGTTTATGTATAATATGAACTTTGACATGTTATTTAGCTTCTCCAAACCAGAGGGAAGGAATTTCCAAAACAGGTATGCCTCCACCAAAAAAGGAGGAAAAAAGTTGTATTTTTATTTTTATAAAGATTGAGTCACAATGAATGTAACAGATATATCCCAACATCCTGCCACCTTGTAATGAAGAAAACATAGGAGCTTATAATTCTGGCACATCACATGGAGAACAGGACATATGACCAGGGTGAGCACAAGGGATGAAACCAGCTGAGAGTAATGAACACCGAGGTGCTTAAACACTGAAGAGTCACATTGAAACCCGATGAATCTAATCAGAGGGATGTAGAACAGCTGGATGAGACAACTGAGCAGGAAAATGGAGGGAAGGAGACTCATCAGAAACACAAAACGTACACACGGAAAAAGACTAGAACTAAACCAAAAACAATCTAGAACACTGAGGCCCTGTTTGAATGTTGCCTAGCAACAGGTTAAAGGTCATCCATATTGTTTACAAACTCCAGATGATTAAAAGAAAACTAAAGACAGCTTTTTATGAAAGGGATTGTCTGCTTAAAACACATTTAAAAAATATTATTGCATCTCCTGTATGGGAAATTAGGCATGAATCAATACAAACATATAGATAAACTGTCTTCAAATGAATTCTGAAATTCAAACTGAATCTGTGCATTTTTATCTCTTCTAAAGATCCAAACTTTGTTTATTTTCTAGATGTACCATTTCTAAGACAGAAAACAGAGGCATTGTGACTGTGTAGGTCGATTATCAAAGGAAACTATGCATGACAATATGTGACATCACACATTGATATCAAAGGCAGAATTTTGTGACATCACAAAGAGTTGGTGATATATGTTGAATAATCTCATGTCATCATTTCAGTTCAGTGATACGCTCCAGAGAGTTAATTCATCAAGTGTGAAATCTTTAAAGATTTAATAGAAAAGTAATCTATCTTAGAATCTGGAACGAGCAAAAGTTAAAATGGACTTTAACCGGACTTTAACTGCAGAGGAAACATCGGACGATATTGAAATGCAAGCCCATTCTGTGACTGAGAAAAAAAGTAATCAGGCAGTTTCGATTGAAGAGGTCGCTGACAACACTGACAACAAAAACAAAAGACCGCCACAGGTGAAAGTGGGTAAAGTATTGAAATTCTGCATGAAAAAGATCCCACTTTTGAGGGAGTTGAATGAGGAAGTTGAGGCTCTTTCTCGTTATTGTGCTGAGGAAATTCCAAGCCAGAATGTTTCAGAGCCCGGAAACGAAGATGAACTACTAATGGACACTCGCACAATCAACTTTGGGCAAAATGATTTGTGGACGAATCAAAGGGTTGTATCTTTGTTCTATAGGGCGAAGGACCATGAAAAAAACCGGTACCGGCTAAATCAGACAGAGCAATCTAAGAAAATTAAACTTCAGAACGATAGAAATGTAGAAACGGAACCTGTCTCTGAGCCAGAACTTCTCATAAACCAAACACAGATGGCAGAACCAGCAAAAGAGATGTCTGACAATCGCTCTGAACAAGATGAACCAGTAAAACGAGTTTCACTGTGGAGGCGTTTCAAAAAAGCCATGACTCCGTCATACTTGCGCCTGTATAAGGACAGAGAGGAAAACCACCAACAGTCTACTGTCAATAATCAAAAGGTTTCTGGAGAAAACATTCAACAGCAAGAAGGTTCAACACCAGAAGTATTTGAGGATCAAACAGCTTCGACGGAGAGGAAAACTACCCGTAGTATACTTTAAAAGGGGGGGTGGGTGATTGGGAGGCGGTTGGAACAAAGGGTACTTTTGTTATTCATTGGGTATTTTAGCTTGGGCTGCACATGGGGAAATGTTTTGTAATATATGAGTGGGTTCACTCCGGGGACTCCGGCTTCACCACATTAAATTCAATTTTTTAAACACAAAAAAAGAAGAAAGAAAAAAATTTAACCAGTAGTCTATCAATTGGATGCAACAATCTCAAAAAGCTAAGTAAGTTTTTATTTCATTCATTTTAAACCTTTCAATTAACAAATCAAAAACACACAACACAGAAAAAAGAAAAACGACAAAATATAATTAATGCAAAAATAGATCAACAATATTTCAAATCCTGTCAATGGCAACAACAAAATGTAGGTTGAAGTCCATGTAAACAAAACTCAGTAAGCTTTCAATTTGACCTTACTTAATTAGAAATACTTTGTTCCAAAAGTTACATTTTAATAAGTTGTCGTTGCCATTGAAGTACAATAGTTTTTTTAATATTTGACCAAACCTTTTGTTTTTTAAGATTATCAAAATCAAATATCTCTCTTTCCCATTCTCACAAAAAGTTAAAGAAATCCATTTCAAAGTTATGTATGAAGTTTACCTTTTGTAAGAATTTAAGCAATAGAAATTTAACCTAAATTACTGTTTTATGAATCAGATGTTGCGACAACAGAATATATTATTTTCTTTGCAACGGCATAAATGTTTTTTAAAGGATTTTAAGAATTCGATTTCACTGTCAAGGTTTGATATAATTAAGGTTGATATTCTAACGGGGTGTAAAATCAAACTTGGGAAATAATCTAATTTCTTTGGTTAATTTAGTTATTCATATGTGCAATTTTCAAAAACTCAGCCCTATTTTCAGGATTTTCTTTAGTGAAATAATGTTATTTAAGAAAGTGCAACAATACAAAGGCCCAAACTCTGTACCAATATATCAAGAATTTAATCTAAGATTTTAAATCCTCTTATAAATGGTAATGATCTATATTTGTTTTACCACACCATGCCATTTTTTTTCCTTTTTCTGTTTTGTATTTTTTAGACTGTTAAGTTTTCTTTACTGTAGAATTTCTGCTCAGTTTATCATGTTACACTGTAATTAATTTCTTATTATTGTTCGTGCCTTGTTATAGCCTACTGTGAATTTTTAATACAGTTTTTTTAAAAAACATAACCTCTGTAGCATCAGTGCTAAGAGAGAAAAACAGTTCATGTTCAGCCTTTTTTAGTTACAGCAACTGGAGCCGGTAGCAGCCATCGCCTCTGACGGATCTCAGTCTGCAGTTAAACACATCAGCACCTTCATCCAGACCTACCAGAACTTTGTCTCTGCAGCTCCAACCCGATCCTGTTGAGCTTTATCTGTGGTTTCCAGTTGATCTCCATCATTCTGCGCTGAGCATCGAGCTCCTCCTCGTAGCGGACGATGGTTTTCTCCACCTCGGAGAAGATTTCCTAAGCAGCAGCGGTTAGTCGCCCTCTGATAAACTCTCTCAGATGCTGAGCTGAAGACATTGTTGCTGAAACATGCAGCTGAGATACCAAAACACAACCGTCTTCCAGCGCCTAGTCTATGCTTTTATATTTATTTATAAACAAGTGAACATTTATGGATTGTGAATGAATGAAAAAGAACAGCAAGAAGAAAAAAAGAAAAGCGGGGGATAGGGGTACAAGGGCTCAAATGAACACAGTAAATTATGTACACATTTCAACAGTTATAATTGCCTTCTGCTGGTCGGAGAACTTAATAGACAGAATGTATTGTTTAAAAGAGTTAAGGAATGCCATGAAACATGTTTTTTTAACAGAGTATTTACAACAATTAATGTGAAACTTTGCCATCAAAATCAAAAGATTAATCAGGTATACAGAGTTTTTATCCAGGGTATTTTCCAATCGTCCAAACAGTATATTCTTCCAAAACATAATGAAATGTTTGGTAATCTTGTCGTGAATAAAGTCAGTTTTTGCCAAAAAACATTGACTGTAGGGTAATACCAGAATAAATGAACAGTTTCAGGAGATTCATTGCAAAAACCACAGGTTATATCAATCTCTTTTGAACTTATTTTTAATATAAGATTAACCTGGATAGAATTTATGAATAAGTTTAAAGTAGTGCTGTCCTGAGATAAAAAACTTTGAGATTAATTAATTATTATCTGTCACTAATTAATCTAATCTCTTTTTTTAATCTCACCTAATAATTGCTGAGAAAAGCCCTCATCTTGAGGTATTTTCTTTTAAATTCATTACATTATTCTGGTAGAACAAAAGTTTGATGCATGTAATTAAAAAAAACTGCCTTTATGATGTCATTTATTGTATTTAACAGACTTGAACAGATGCAGTCCCAGCCATATACATTCTGCTGTTTTTGTGACTATAGTCCCAAGTGGCGCCTCCAACCTTCTGCCTCGAGCATGCGTGATTCATTAGCGTTCTGGACGCACGGTGGGGTAAATATCTTCTGAGTCCAGCTGTGTTACGGGTTAAACGAACACGTAATATACGCGTTATTTTTGATACCGATGGCTTGCCATACCGGTGGACCTGGGCGGCCGGTGTTCTGTCGAAGAGTGCAAGGTCGTCGAAAAAAAGCAAGCGCGCACCCGAGCTTGCTTGACTCGACAGCGGCGTCTGTCAAGTTGTGCAAGATCATCGAAAAAAGCAAGCTCCAATATCTGTCGCCGGTGTCATCAAAAGTAAGTAAGTGCAGTACGTTTTTTTTTTCCTGTTAATTATGTTTAATTATAATGACAGAGAAACGGGCTCTGATAATGCATTGCTAATGTTAGCAATGACGACTCGCCGTTTTTATTTCCTAAACAATTCCTGACCCCCCTCCTCCGTAACGTCACTTTGCACGAACATGCATATCTTTGTTCGACTCTCATGAATATTTGAAACGTCCATTTACATTAAGTACAAGTTAGCCAAACATGGATGAATCTTAGCAAAATCAGCAACGTTGGGGTTTGTCTTCAAATTCTTCTCTGTTTTCAGCCGCCTCCATCTTGCAAAGGCATCTCCTATACAAATCCTTGTTTTATTTTGGACTTTGTCACGACGTATTTCTGAATGATAACGAGGTCTTTTAGGTGTAGTAACGTTAGACATTTTGTATCAGAAACACTTTTGTGGCTGCAGCTGTAGTAACTAGAGCAGAGCTGGAAACCGCGATGCCGAAACACTACTGACTTTGTGATTGGTAGATAGGTGGAGGGCGGAGCTTTAGACCAAAACACAAGATGACATCATCAACATCAGTTGAGGGCTGCAACTTCACTTTTTAAACGACAATATCCTGGCCCTACTACTGTTGTCAGTGATACAAGTATTTGAAATGAACATGATTTCTTAATGTTTAGTGACATATCAGGGCCATTTTATGATGAATTGAAATATACACTGCTCACAAAAAATAAAGGAGCACTTTAAACAACCAAATTAGATACATCAGATCTCAATATGAAGTTGGATATCTATACAAATAACGACAGGGCAATGTCTTTTAATGGAAATAAAAGTTTTCAGCCTACAGAGGGCCCAATTGTGTAGACACCCTAAAATCAGAGTGAAATGAAGATGTGCAGGCTAGTCCATTTTTTCAAAAACTTAATTTCTGCAACACAAAATGCTTTTCAGTATCTTGTGTGGCCCCCACGGGCTTGTATGCATGCTTGACAACGTCGGGGCATGATCCCAATGAGACGATGGATGGTGTCTTGTGGCATTTCCTCCCAGATCTGTGTGAGGGCATCCCTGAGCTGTTGTTCAGTCTGAGGAGCAACCTGGCGGGGCCTAATGGACCGAAACATAATGTCCCACAGATGTTCTATTGGGTTTAAGTCAGGGGATCGTGAAGGCCATTCAATGGTTTCAATTCCTTTATCCTCCAGGTACTGCCTGCATACTCTTGCCACATGAGGCCGGGCATTGTCGTGCATTAGGAGGAAACCAGGACCTACTGCACCAGCGTAGGGTCTGACAATGTGTTCAAGGATTTCATCTCGATACCTTATGACAGTCAGAGCACCATTTCCTAGGCTGTAGAGGTCTGTGCGTCCCTCCATGGATATGCCTCCCCAGACCATCACTGACCCACCACCAAACCTGTCATGTTGAACGACGTTGCAGGCAGCATAACGTTCTCCTTGTCTTCTCCAGACTCTTTCACGTCTATCACAGGTGCTCAGGGTGAACCTGCTCTCGTCTGTAAAAAGTACAGGGCGCCAGTGGCGGACTTGCCAATTCTGGTGTTCTTGAGCAAATGCCAGTCGAGCTCCACGGTGCTGGGCAGTGAGCACAGGGCCCACAACAGGACGTCGGGCCCTCAGGCCATCTTCATGAAGTCTGTTCCTGATTGTTTGGGTAGAGACATTCACACCAGTGGCCCTCTGGAGATCATTCTGTAGGGCACGAGCAGTGCTCAGCCTGTTCCGCCTTGCACAAAGGAGCAGGTATCGGTCCTGCTGATGGGTTGAGGACCTTCTACGGCCCTGTCCAGCTCTCCGAGAATAACCACCAGTCTCCTGAAATCTCCTCCATCTTCTGGAGATTGTGCTGGGAGACACATTAAACCTTCTTGCTGCAGCACGTGTGGATGTGCCATCCTGGAGAAGTTGGACAACCTGTGCAACTTCTGTAGGGTTAAGGAATCGCCTCATACTGCCAGTAGAGATAATTACTCAAGCCAAAACCAGCACGAGTGGAAAACCAGCCAAAAAAGATCAAGAGGGAGAAACTTGAAATGACCTCCACATGTAAAACCATACCTGTTTTGAGGATTTTCTAATTGTTGCCACTGTAGTGCACCTGTTGTTAAGTCCATGAACACCAATACGGCTGAAAGTGATTAACAATGCCCTCAGCTGCTTAGCCAACGAGAAAATTATCAGACAGGTTTAATTGATTTCATGCCAGGCCCAGATAAAAAAGTGTTTCTTTAATTTTTGTGAGCAGTGTATTTCTTACATACAGCTCCTTTAAGTGCGCTCAATACTCTGAAAACTACGGTAAGCTTATGCTCTGCCACATCTGGATCACTGGACTGAAGAGGGCGTGAGCTTTAAACCTCCATCCTTGCAGGCGAGGGGGGAGCAGGCTTATGGAAGAAGTTCCTTGGATCTAAAAAATATTTACAGTCTGCTGATTGTGGATCAGGTAACTATTCCTGGGGATGGAATACGTTCTTTTTTAACCTGACTTGTTCAAAACTCTGCAGAAGGAATGTTTGAATTGCAGATTCCATCGAAGAGAGACAAAGCTGCGACAAGGCCCAACTTTCCTGCTGTGGGAGAAGATACGCTGCTTAGTCGAGGCTGCTAACCGGCGGTTTGCTTTCTCCGTTAGCAGAACCAGTGGGTGTGGCACAATCCGCTTAGCTGGGCGCAGCGCGATGAATAACAGTCAGAGCTGAATTTATGAATGTGCATCGGATCCACTGTGTTAAACCCTTAAGTGAGATTAATTCAGTGGGTCATATTTAAAAATGATTATAGGTAAAATACTTGAATAACAATGTTAATCAGCTTTATCAGCTTAAAAATACTTAAGACTGCTGAGCAGGGCTGTATCCAGGAGGTTTTAAAAAAGGGATAAATGGTGGCCAGTGATGATCTTGGGGTGTCATCAAAATAAAAGCAGGGCTGTAATACAAAGGGGGCGTGGCCTAGACAGACACAGACAACGTGGGGGTAAAGATTGACGTAAACATAAATACACAAAACGCATAACTAATCCTAACAAATTAGAGCTATTTCTCTTCTTTCTTAAAGAGGCTATATACAACTTTTTCCACAAAATAAACGTAACAATAGCCTTTTTAATTGACCATTTATGACTCAAACATCTGATGAGCATACTGACACCTTGTCAGCTCACAGTGGGTGCACCTATAAGCCTGTATCCAATTGTACCTATTTTCTGTCGGGTCGGATTTTTCGCGCGCCGTCTGCGGATGACACACACACACACAATGAATTTAAATGTGAAATGCACATGTGCATAATCAAATAGTGGGATTACAGCAGAGGCTGGTATCACAAGGTTTTGGATTTTTGCCTCGGGCAGATGACTTCACATCAAATCAAACTTTATTTATAAAGCGCTTTTCATACAAGAAGTTGCATCACAAAGTGCTTTACAGATTAAAATGACCCCACATAAAACCACCTTCCCTTCCCTCCCCCACAGATTTAAAAGCATGGTCACAGTTATACCCCCCTCCCCCCAACCCATCTCCCATGCACACACACAGTTAAAAGAAAAAGTTAAAAGGACATTGGGCCGAGTGTAGATGAACCATGCAAGGAAACGCCATCAGAGGAGCAATCTGCCCCGGCAGCAGTAGATTAACAGCAGCAGCCGAGGCACCAAAACAGGGCACCCAGTGGAGGCAAGGCCAAGACCCCCACCTCAACCCAAGCTCCACCTGGAGAGCACCCAGGGAGCCACAGTCGACCACCGCTCCCGGGGCAGAGGGCTCCCACAGAGGAAACACTGGAACGGGGATTAAGATAAATTAAAGTATAAAAAGAAACGGTAAATTAATGTGCTTAGATTGAAAAGTAAAACTGATAAAAATATAATCATATAAAACATCCAGAGCAATTAAACAGTGATAAATAATAATCAGTTTAAAGCTAAGCTAAAAAGGTGAGTCTTGAGCCTGCTCTTAAAAACATGAATGTTCTCTGCAGCCCTGAGGTTCTCCAGCAGCCTGTTCCAGAGGTGAGGCCCATAAAACTGGAAAGACGCCTCGCCATGCTTGTGTGTCCTGACTTTTGGGGTGACAAGGAGACGGCTGCCAGAGGAGCGCAGAGACCGCGAAGGTTTATATGGTAAAAGCAGTTCAGAGAGATAAGAAGGCCCAAGACCATTAAGACACTTAAAAACCATTAAAAGAACCTTAAAGTCGATCCTGAAATGTACGGGGAGCCAATGCAGTGATTTTAAGACCGGCGTAATGTGCTCCCGCCTCCTGGTCTTCGTCAGGACACGTGCTGCTGAATTTTGTAGGAGTTGTAAACCTGATATACTCTTTTTGGGAAGACCAGAAAGCAGGGCATTACAGTAGTCAATTATTCTGGAGATAAAAGCATCAGTGTCTCCGTATTGGCCCGAGAGAGAATGGGGCGGACTCTGGCGATGTTCTCTAGTTGATAAAAAGCTATTTTAGTGATATTTTTTATGTGAGGAATAAAAGTCAGCTCAGAGTCAAAAATCACGCCCAGGTTCTTCACTTGTAAAGAGGGATTAAAAGACAGTGATTGTAGTTTTGGTAAAAGTTTCTCTCTCTGAGCCTCAGGACCGATGACAAAAACTTCAGTTTTGTCCTGGTTGAGCTGGAGAAAGTTTTCTGCCATCCAGGATTTAATGTCGAAAATGCAGTTAAAAAGTGCATCCATTGGCCGTGTGTCATCGGGTATAGATGTTGTTCTCGAGGATGAATCTGCGCTCCACTGCCCAGCCGGAGATGGGAATTAAAGCCCACTGTAGCCAAAGTTTTGAAATTAAAAATTAAAGTGATGGATGGATGGATGGATGATTAAATTGTTGTAACTACTAATAAATATTTGTTGTCTGGTTTTGTGAGCATCAATAATTATAATCAATAATTTAATAATAATATAATTATTGATGACGTTCGAGTTTAACCTGTTTATTAAAGATTTCGGGGCACCAATCTCATAAATGAGATAATTTTAATTAAACCAGACTGTCAGTCTCTCTGAAAAGGCGTAGAGTTCGTCCGCGGGGTTAAAGCGAACTTCACAGCACACACTGAAATAGCACAGGAAACTTCTCGTTACTTAAGGGAATTTATTAATGAAATAGGTCAACCTTACAGATTAGATTTCATTCATAATTTCCATCTATTCTAACGCATGCAAAAATATAGAACAAAGTTAACGTCGAGGGAAGGGGGCGTGTGTGTGCGGCTTTGTGTGTGTGCAGCGCTGTGTGTGTGTGTGTGGGAGACAGCGAGCGAATGAGGGGGGGTTCAGCTCACCCCCTCAATGCGATAAATAACTCAAGTCTTATCAATTGGCGCGATCGGTTCACAAAGGAAGACAAAGGAAGACCGCGTGGCGATTCAACAAAACGCTAGTTTCATTAGCAATGGTGGCTTGGACAAAGGAAACTGGGCGATGGAGAAAGGGGATCTACTGAGTCCACGCGACCTATCTAAACAGACACGCGCCGACCGCAGCAGACAATAAACAAACAAGGAAATAATACAATATAATATACTGCTTCTGGTTGCAACCAAAGTCACATAATAAAACACAAAAAGCATGCACATTTAGGGTCGGTGTACGGCGACAGACGACCAAGAATAACAGTGGTTAACCAGTTGACAAACTTATTTTAACCAACAGAAAACGGATATTGATCCGTTAGACCTTCTCCTCTACCCAGACCAAAGCTATAAATCAGTTTAATCCTACTTGGTGGGGGCAGCTCTCCACAGTCCACGACGAAGAACGTAGAAAGTGTCCAGTTTAAAGGAGCGGTTTTGCGCAAAACCGAGGTCAGAAAAGCGGACGTCCGACTTTTAGGCGCTGAGGGACTCAGGCCTGTTTTCAATAGAACTCAGATGGCCAGCGGACTCCCTGGTTGCCCGTACAGGAAAGTCTGTTTGATCGGCCGATTCACTTTGAAGTTTAAAAGGGAAGTTATTCCTGGTCCAGCAGGTTTGAACGGAAAAAGGGGAAAATGCTAGCAGTGGATTAAAGCGTCTCCTCACAGGCACCGCTCTGGGACCAAGAGAGACCAAGATTTCAATATTCGCGCTGCTTTTATCAACTCTGTGATGTCATCACTGGCCACAGACCAATGAGAATGGGTCGAGGGCAGAGCAATGGGTGCTGGGAGATGCAGTTCGTTCAGTGAAAGGATGCTGGGAGATGCAGTTCGTTCAGTGGGAGGATGATGGGAGATCCAGTTCGTTCAGTAAAGGCCATAGCCTCAACAAAATTAAAGTTCTAAAATAGGTGGGTTTCACGTGACGTCATCGCCATGGCGCGTAGGTTTGTTGGAGGGCAGGAAGTGAATTAGTTACTCTGCATCAGCGTCTGTAAAAATGCCAATGTTTTGTGTTGTTTACAGTTCCTCCAATCGTTCTAACCGAGAAAAGAACAAAAGGTTTTTTAGAGTACCGAAGACTGTTGTTCACAGAGGTGAGAAATATAAAAAGCTTACAGAACGTCAGAAATAATGGATTTTAAACCTACGCCTGCTGTCAGGAGGATCCGAGTCTGCCAATGCCCGTGTCTGCAGCGACCAATTCTTCAAAGGTATGTAAGCTAGCTAACGTTTTTATGGTCGTTTTTAAATACCACAATAATGTCGTTAAAGGCTTACTTACTTGGTAGTGATTATTAACTACTAGTAGTCCAAAATAGACGTCATGGGACTTTTTATTCTGCCCTAGCTCTTTTGATGACGTTGAATCGGTAGACTGGGCACCGACGGTCAACCTCGGTTACCAAAAGTCTTGGGAGCAGAGAATGAAGCTGAAGGAGGACCAACAAAGACAGTCGGAATGTGCAGAGGCCTTATTGGATCTTTAACAGAGTTAGAGAAACTGATAGTCGAGGGCCCCGAACCGAAGGAGACAGCTGACAACCCACGATCAGAGTTTATCAGTGGGAATGAGACATTAAATGATCGAGGTTAATTTTTTTACTAAAATGTGTAACCTGCAGAGGTGGATAAAGTACCAAAAACAATGTACTCAAGTAGAAAAAAGTACCCCTACCCCCCCAAAAAAGAGAAAAAAAGAACGAAAATGTATTTAAAGATCTTGCATCTGTAGCGAGCAATAATGTAATCAGACATGCCATAATTTAATATGCAAATCCTGATTTCTTTGAATGATTCAATGATGTCATCTCAAGGCACTTAACAAGAAGTCATTTCAGTAAATTTTTACAAACATTCCAATCAGTTAAAAAGTTTCCTATTTAAGGAATCCCAGCAGTTGCATCAGTCATTGGCGTGAGGTTGGGCCCCGTTGATGCAGATTTCCAACCACAGCAATCCTTCAGCAATCCCTCATACTGAGCAAGCATGTAGCGACGGTGGAGAGGAAAAACTCCCCTTTAACAGGAAGAAACCTCCAACAGAACCAGGCTCAGTAAGAGCGGCCATCTGCCACGACCGTCTGGGGGTTTGAGAAGACAGAGCAGAAACACAGAAGGAACAGAAGATCTGATATAAGAGAACTTTCTATGTTACAGAAAGTAAAAAGTTGATAACAGGACACAGTGGATGTTCAGTTACTGGGAGCATCATCCCAGTCGATGCCCCCCGTCCAACAGGGCATTGCAGCCAAGCAGGATACCAGACCAGGTATATCTTCTATGGAGAGAAAAACACTGAGAGAACACAAAGTTAACAGTTGAAATAACAGAATGTACTGTAATACAACTGGAGAGTTGTAGGAGAAAAGTAAGTAGGAGAGTGAAGAAAAGTAGTCAGTCTGTCCTCCAGCAGTCCAACATCTCCTGATGAGCATACTGACACCTTGTCATCTCACAGTGGGTGCACCTATAAGCCTGTATCCAATTTTTCCTATTTTCTGTCGGGTCGGATTTTTCCCGCGCTGTCTGCGGATGTGACGTCAAGCGCGTTCATGTTAAACGTCTCAGATCACTCTGCCAGCACCGCTAGTCAGCAATTAGCCGACACTCGCAAGCAGTCTCTCAAACAATGTATGTATTTGACTGTTCTTAACACTGTAAACATAATGTTGACTTCTTTGCAGCGGATGACTTGTGAAGTGTGCACGAACTTAAAGGACACTGTTAATAAACATTTTAAACTACAGTTCTTTAGGTTACAGTTTACCAGCGTACAACTAAAATTGTATGCCATCTATTAATACTAATTCAGATTTTCTTAATCAGCTTAACACTAACTAATCAAGTGCTGCTTAAAATAAGAACCTCCAAAACATGGAGTTATAGTCTCTTGAGAATTTAACAGATGTAATCAAATTTGCCAATGAATAGATGCATCTATTGAAATGTTTACAAAATAAATTGTATTTCTTTCTCATTTAATACACCTCTTAATATCACGTTGTTCGAGTGCCTGGCAGAGTTGCAATTTTTAATCATATATAATAAAATCACATAATTTTTCATATTTTTAAGCACTGCGTATAATTGTTTTTAAAAAATAATATTGAGAGTTTGTGGACACCCTGTATAATTGAACCAGACAACTTGCATGTTGGCAAGACGATAAATGGGACAATTCATATTCCTGAATTCACTAATTATGCTCCGGATCCCAGACTGAGCTGACAATGGATGATATTGAGAAGATGGAGGATGTTCTGAGACAGAACACAACAGAGCTGGGGGATCTTCGGACCAAGGCACTGGACACACAGTTTAATCAGCAGTCCTTTGGGGAAAAAAATGAGGACAAGACAAAATTCTACACAGGACTCCCTAACTTTTTAGTATTAATGCAGATTTTTGAGCTGTGTGAGCCCTACATCACCTGTGGCCCTATGTCTGTGTTGTCTACATTTGAACAGTTCATTTTAGTTTAGATGAGGTTGAGACTAAATCTCCAATTGAAAGATTTATCTTTTAGGTTCAAGATTTCTCTGTCCACTGCTTCCAGAATTTAGCATAAATTAATTGACATACTTCATGAAAGATTAGAATTTCAAATCGAGTTTCCAGAACGACATGTACTTCACGCAACAATGCCAACACTATTCAGGCAGGGATTTGGAAATAAAGTTGCTGTGATAGTTGATTGTTTTGAAGTTTTTATTGAGAGGCCTTCTAATTTATTAGCCCAAGCACAAACGTGGTCAAACTACAAGCACAACCATACTGTAAAATTTCTTATTGGTGTTGCGCCCCGAGGCTATATTACATACATATCTGGTGCTTCAGTGCGTTATTTCTGTATTGTTTTTGTGCGCAATTTGTGTTTCTGGTCACTCCTCTGGGTATTCTTACTCCAGAGAAGAGCTCTTTAACTGCAGGACTACAACGCCTGTGGATTTATTTCCAGTATTTGTCGCATCTGCGGCGCATTTACTACAAACTCTGATCAGAAAAGTGAAACCTCGAAGGAGAGGAAAGCGAGCTGGCGCGCTCGTGCGTCTGAGGAGATGCGGACTTCGGACTGCTCTACCTGGGATCTTCCTCTCCAACGTACGCTCACTCCGGAATGGACGAGCTGGCCCTGATGAGAAGCATGAACAGAGACTTTGCCTCATCTTGTGTCTTATGTTTTACGGAGTCGTGACTCTGTGAGGCCATCCTGGACTGCGCACTCCAGCTGGAGGGCTTTCATCTGCCCCCAGTGTTCTCTGGCATTTTCAACTCCTCACTGCAGGCATGTCATGTGCCTGCCTGCTTCAAGACCTCCACCATACTCCCTGTCCCCAAGAAGCCAAGGATCATTGGACTTAATGACTACAGACCTGTGGCTCTGACATCTGTGGTCATGAAGTCATTTGAGCGCCTGGTTCTGTCCTATCTCAAGACCCTCACGGCCCCCATCCTGGACCCTCTGCAGTTTGCCTACAGAGCCAACAGGTCTGTAGATGATGCCATCAACATGGCTCTTCACTTCATCCTGCAGCATCCGGACTTCCCGGGAACCAATGCCAGGATCCTGTTTGTGGACTTCAGCTCTGCCTTCAACACCATCCTCCCAGACCGTCTCCGATGCAAGCTATCCCAGATGAACGAGCCTGATCCCATCTGCAGGTGGATCACTGACTTCCTGACGGACAGGAAGCAGCATGTGAGGCTGGGGAAGAATGTCTCGGACCATCAGCACCGGCTCCCCTCAGTGCTGTGTTCTTTCTCCTCTGCTCTTCTCCCTGTACACCAACTGCTGCACCTCCAACCACCAGTCTGTCAAACTAATTAAGTTTGCAGATGACACCACCGTTATTGGACTCATCTCGGGCGGGCATGAGTCTGCCTACAGGATGGAGGCTGAACGTCTGGTGTCCTGGTGCAGCCGCAACAACCTGGTGCTGAACGCCCAGAAGACAGTGGAGATTGTTGTGGCCTTTAGGAAGCACACAGCCCCACTCCCCCACATCGTCCTGACTGACACCCCCATCACCACTGTGGACTCATTCCGCTTCCTGGGTACCACCATCACCCAGGACCTCAAGTGGGAGCCCACCATCACCTCTGTCATGAAGAAGGCACAGCAGAGGATGCACTTCCTGAGGCAGCTGAAGAAATTCAACCTGCCAACACGGATGATGATGCAGTTCTACACAGCAATCATCGAGTCCATCCTCACCTCCTCCATCACCGTGTGGTATGCTGGCGCCACCATCAAGGACAAACAGAGACTGCAGCGTGTGGTGCGCTCTGCTGAGAAGGTGATTGGCTGCAGACTCCCATCTCTGCAGGACCTATACACCTCC
>OY747712.1:6458633-6471133 GCA_963556495.2 Valencia hispanica | reverse complement strand
TGACAATATGTGACATCACACATTGATATCAAAGGCAGAATTTTGTGACATCACAAAGAGTTGGTGATATATGTTGAATAATCTCATGTCATCATTTCAGTTCAGTGATACGCTCCAGAGAGTTAATTCATCAAGTGTGAAATCTTTAAAGATTTAATAGAAAAGTAATCTATCTTAGAATCTGGAACGAGCAAAAGTTAAAATGGACTTTAACCGGACTTTAACTGCAGAGGAAACATCGGACGATATTGAAATGCAAGCCCATTCTGTGACTGAGAAAAAAAGTAATCAGGCAGTTTCGATTGAAGAGGTCGCTGACAACACTGACAACAAAAACAAAAGACCGCCACAGGTGAAAGTGGGTAAAGTATTGAAATTCTGCATGAAAAATAACCCACTTTTGAGGGATTTGAATGAGGAAGTTGAGGCTCTTTCTCGTTATTGTGCTGAGGAAATTCCAAGCCAGAATGTTTCAGAGCCCGGAAACGAAGATGAACTACTAATGGACACTCGCACAATCAACTTTGGGCAAAATGATTTGTGGACGAATCAAAGGGTTGTATCTTTGTTCTATAGGGCGAAGGACCATGAAAAAAACCGGTACCGGCTAAATCAGACAGAGCCATCTAAGAAAATTAAACTTCAGAACGATAGAAATGTAGAAACGGAACCTGTCTCTGAGCCAGAACTTCTCATAAACCAAACACAGATGGCAGAACCAGCAAAAGAGATGTCTGACAATCGCTCTGAACAAGATGAACCAGTAAAACGAGTTTCACTGTGGAGGCGTTTCAAAAAAGCCATGACTCCGTCATACTTGCGCCTGTATAAGGACAGAGAGGAAAACCACCAACAGTCTACTGTCAATAATCAAAAGGTTTCTGGAGAAAACATTCAACAGCAAGAAGGTTCAACACCAGAAGTATTTGAGGATCAAACAGCTTCGACGGAGAGGAAAACTACCCGTAGTATACTTTAAAAGGGGGGGTGGGTGATTGGGAGGGGTTGGAACAAAGGGTACTTTTGTTATTCATTGGGTATTTTAGCTTGGGCTGCACATGGGGAAATGTTTTGTAATATATGAGTGGGTTCACTCCGGGGACTCCGGCTTCACCACATTAAATTCAATTTTTTAAACACAAAAAAAGAAGAAAGAAAAAAATTTAACCAGTAGTCTATCAATTGGATGCAACAATCTCAAAAAGCTAAGTAAGTTTTTATTTCATTCATTTTAAACCTTTCAATTAACAAATCAAAAACACACAACACAGAAAAAAGAAAAACGACAAAATATAATTTATGCAAAAATAGATCAACAATATTTCAATTCCTGTCAATGGCAACAACAAAATGTAGGTTGAAGTCCATGTAAACAAAACTCAGTAAGCTTTTAATTTGACCTTACTTAATTAGAAATACTTTGTTCCAAAAGTTACATTTTAACAAGTTGTCGTTGCCATTGAAGTACAATAGTTTTTTTAATATTTGACCAAACCTTTTGTTTTTTAAGATTATCAAAATCAAATATCTCTCTTTCCCATTCTCACAAAAAGTTAAAGAAATCCATTTCAAAGTTATGTATGAAGTTTACCTTTTGTAAGAATTTAAGCAATAGAAATTTAACCTAAATTACTGTTTTATGAATCAGATGTTGCGACAACAGAATATATTATTTTCATTGCAACGGCATAAATGTTTTTTAAAGGATTTTAAGAATTCGATTTCACTGTCAAGGTTTGATATAATTAAGGTTGATATTCTAACGGGGTGTAAAATCAAACTTGGGAAATAATCTAATTTCTTTGGTTAATTTAGTTATTCATATGTGCAATTTTCAAAAACTAGGCCCTATTTTCAGGATTTTCTTTAGTGAAATAATGTTATTTAAGAAAGTGCAACAATACAAAGGCCCAAACTCTGTACCAATATATCAAGAATTTAATCTAAGATTTTAAATCCTCTTATAAATGGTAATGATCTATATTTGTTTTACCACACCATGCCATTTTTTTTCCTTTTTCTGTTTTGTATTTTTTAGACTGTTAAGTTTTTTTTACTGTAGAATTTCTGCTCAGTTTATGATGTTACACTGTAATTAATTTCTTATTATTGTTCGTGCCTTGTTATAGCCTACTGTGAATCTTTAATACAGTTTTTTTTTAAAACATAACCTCTGTAGCATCAGTGCTAAGAGAGAAAAACAGTTCATGTTCAGCCTTTTTTAGTTACAGCAACTGGAGCTGGCAGCAGCCATCGCCTCTGACGGATCTCAGTCTGCAGTTAAACACATCAGCACCTTCATCCAGACCTACCAGAACTTTGTCTCTGCAGCTCCAACCCGATCCTGTTGAGTTTTATCTGTGGTTTCCAGTTGATCTCCATCATTCTGCGCTGAGCATCGAGCTCCTCCTCGTAGCGGACGATGGTTTTCTCCACCTCGGAGAAGATTTCCTAAGCAGCAGCGGTTAGTCGCCCTCTGATAAACTCTCTCAGATGCTGAGCTGAAGACATTGTTGCTGAAACATGCAGCTGAGATACCAAAACACAACAGTCTTCCAGCGCCTAGTCTATGCTTTTATATTTATTTATAAACAAGTGAACATTTATGGATTGTGAATGAATGAAAAAGAACAGCAAGAAGAAAAAAAGAAAAGCGGGGGATAGGGGTACAAGGGCTCAAATGAATACAGTAAATTATGTACACATTTCAACAGTTATAATTGCCTTCTGCTTGTCGGAGTACTTAATAGACAGAATGTATTGTTTAAAAGAGTTAAGGAATGCCATGAAACATGTTTTTTTAACAGAGTATTTACAACAATTAATGTGAAACTTTGCCATCAAAATCAAAAGATTAATCAGGTATACAGAGTTTTTATCCAGGGTATTTTCCAATCGTCCAAACAGTATATTCTTCCAAAACATAATGAAATGTTTGGTAATCTTGTCGTGAATAAAGTCACAGAGTTTTTGCCAAAAAACATTGACTGTAGGGTAATACCAGAATAAATGAACAGTTTCAGGAGATTCATTGCAAAAACCACAGGTTATATCAATCTCTTTTGAACTTATTTTTAATATAAGATTAACCTGGATAGAATTTATGAATAAGTTTAAAGTAGTGCTGTCCTGAGATAAAAAACTTTGAGATTAATTAATTATTATCTGTCACTAATTAATCTAATCTCTTTTTTTAATCTCACCTAATAATTGCTGAGAAAAGCCCTCATCTTGAGGTATTTTCTTTTAAATTCAGTACATTATTCTGGTAGAACAAAAGTTTGATGCATGTAATTAAAAAAAACTGCCTTTATGATGTCATTTATTGTATTTAACAGACTTGAACAGATGCAGTCCCAGCCATATACATTCTGCTGTTTTTGTGACTATAGTCCCAAGTGGCGCCTCCAACCTTCTGCCTCGAGCATGCGTGATTCATTAGCGTTCTGGACGCACGGTGGGGTAAATATCTTCTGAGTCCAGCTGTGTTACGGGTTAAACGAACACGTAATATACGCGTTATTTTTGATACCGATGGCTTGCCATACCGGTGGACCTGGGCGGCCGGTGTTCTGTCTAAGAGTGCAAGGTCGTCGAAAAAAAGCAAGCGCGCACCCGAGCTTGCTTGACTCGACAGCGGCGTCTGTCAAGTTGTGCAAGATCATCGAAAAAAGCAAGCTCCAATATCTGTCGCCGGTGTCATCAAAAGTAAGTAAGTGCAGTACGTTTTTTTTTTCCTGTTAATTATGTTTAATTATAATGACAGAGAAACGGGCTCTGATAATGCATTGCTAATGTTAGCAATGACGACTCGCCGTTTTTATTTCCTAAACAATTCCTGACCCCCCTCCTCCGTAACGTCACTTTGCACAAACATGCATATCTTTGTTCGACTCTCATGAATATTTGAAACGTCCATTTACATTAAGTACAAGTTAGCCAAACATGGATGAATCTTAGCAAAATCAGCAACGTTGGCGTTTGTCTTCAAATTCTTCTCTGTTTTCAGCCGCCTCCATCTTGCAAAGGCATCTCCTATACAAATCCTTGTTTTATTTTGGACTTTGTCACGACGTATTTCTGAATGATAACGAGGTCTTTTAGGTGTAGTAACGTTAGACATTTTTTATCAGAAACACTTTTGTGGCTGCAGCTGTAGTAACTAGAGCAGAGCTGGAAACCCCGATGCCGAAACACTACTGACTTTGTGATTGGTAGATAGGTGGAGGGCGGAGCTTTAGACCAAAACACAAGATGACATCATCAACATCAGTTGAGGGCTGCAACTTCACTTTTTAAAAGACAATATCCTGGCCCTACTACTGTTGTCAGTGATACAAGTATTTGAAAATAACATGATTTCTTAATGTTTAGTGACATATCAGGGCCATTTTATGATGAATTGAAATATACACTGCTCACAAAAAATAAAGGAGCACTTTAAACAACCAAATTAGATACATCAGATCTCAATATGAAGTTGGATATCTATACAAATAACGACAGGGCAATGTCTTTTAATGGAAATAAAGGTTTTCAGCCTACAGAGGGCCCAATTGTGTAGACACCCTAAAATCAGAGTGAAATGAAGATGTGCAGGCTAGTCCATTTTTTCAAAAACTTAATTTCTGCAACACAAAATGCTTTTCAGTATCTTGTGTGGCCCCAACGAGCTTGTATGCATGCTTGACAACGTCGGGGCATGCTCCCAATGAGACGACGGATGGTGTCTTGTGGCATTTCCTCCCAGATCTGTGTGAGGGCATCCCTGAGCTGTTGTACAGTCTGAGGAGCAACCTGGCGGCGCCTAATGGACCGAAACATAATGTCCCACAGATGTTCTATTGGGTTTAAGTCAGGGGATCGTGAAGGCCATTCAATGGTTTCAATTCCTTCATCCTCCAGGTACTGCCTGCATACTCTTGCCACATGAGGCCGGGCATTGTCGTGCATTAGGAGGAAACCAGGACCTACTGCACCAGAGTAGGGTCTGACAATGTGTTCAAGGATTTCATCTCGATACCTTATGACAGTCAGAGCACCATTTCCTAGGCTGTAGAGGTCTGTGCGTCCCTCCATGGATATGCCACCCCAGACCATCACTGACCCACCACCAAACCTGTCATGTTGAACAACGTTGCAGGCAGCATAACGTTCTCCTTGTCTTCTCCAGACTCTTTCACGTCTATCACAGGTGCTCAGGGTGAACCTACTCTCGTCTGTAAAAAGTACAGGGCGCCAGTGGCGGACTTGCCAATTCTGGTGTTCTTGAGCAAATGCCAGTCGAGCTCCACGGTGCTGGGCAGTGATGCACAGGGCCCACAACAGGACGTCGGGCCCTCAGGCCATCTTCATGAAGTCTGTTCCTGATTGTTTGGGTAGAGACATTCACACCAGTGGCCCTCTGGAGATCATTCTGTAGGGCACGAGCAGTGCTCAGCCTGTTCCGCCTTGCACAAAGGAGCAGGTATCGGTCCTGCTGATGGGTTGAGGACCTTCTACGGCCCTGTCCAGCTCTCCGAGAATAACCACCAGTCTCCTGAAATCTCCTCCATCTTCTGGAGATTGTGCTGGGAGACACATTAAACCTTCTTGCTGCAGCACGTGTGGATGTGCCATCCTTGAGAAGTTGGACAACCTGTGCAACTTCTGTAGGGTTAAGGAATCGCCTCATACTGCCAGTAGAGATAATTACTCAAGCCAAAACCAGCACGAGTGGAAAACCAGCCAAAAAAGATCAAGAGGGAGAAACTTGAAATGACCTCCACATGTAAAACCATACCTGTTTTGAGGATTTTCTAATTGTTGCCACTGTAGTGCACCTGTTGTTAAGTCCATGAACACCAATACGGCTGAAAGTGATTAACAATGCCCTCAGCTGCTTAGCCAACGAGAAAATTATCAGACAGGTTTAATTGATTTCATGCCAGGCCCAGATAAAAAAGTGTTTCTTTAATTTTTGTGAGCAGTGTATTTCTTACATACAGCTCCTTTAAGTGCGCTCAATAGTCTGAAAACTACGGTAAGCTTATGCTCTGCCACATCTGGATCACTGGACTGAAGAGGGCGTGAGCTTTAAACCTCCATCCTTGCAGGCGAGGGGGGAGCAGGCTTATGGAAGAAGTTCCTTGGATCTAAAAAATATTTACAGTCTGCTGATTGTGGATCAGGTAACTATTCCTGGGGATGGAATACGTTCTTTTTTAACCTGACTTGTTCAAAACTCTGCAGAAGGAATGTTTGAATTGCAGATTCCATCGAAGAGAGACAAAGCTGCGACAAGGCCCAACTTTCCTGCTGTGGGAGAAGATACGCTGCTTAGTCGAGGCTGCTAACCGGCGGTTTGCTTTCTCCGTTAGCAGAAACAGTGGGTGTGGCACAATCCGCTTAGCTGGGCGCAGCGCGATGAATAACAGTCAGAGCTGAATTTATGAATGTGCATCGGATCCACTGTGTTAAACCCTTAAGTGAGATTAATTCAGTGGGTCATATTTAAAAATGATTATAGGTAAAATACTTGAATAACAATGTTAATCAGCTTTATCAGCTTAAAAAAACTTAAGACTGCTGAGCAGGGCTGTATCCAGGAGGTTTTAAAAAAGGGATAAATGGTGGCCAGTGATGATCTTGGGGTGTCATCAAAATAAAAGCAGGGCTGTAATACAAAGGGGGCGTGGCCTAGACAGACACAGACAACGTGGGGGTAAAGATTGACGTAAACATAAATACACAAAACGCATAACTAATCCTAACAAATTAGAGCTATTTCTCTTCTTTCTTAAAGAGGCTATATACAACTTTTTCCACAAAATAAACGTAACAATAGCCTTTTTAATTGACCATTTATGACTCAAACATCTGATGAGCATACTGACACCTTGTCAGCTCACAGTGGGTGCACCTATAAGCCTGTATCCAATTGTACCTATTTTCTGTCGGGTCGGATTTTTCGCGCGCCGTCTGCGGATGACACACACACACACAATGAATTTAAATGTGAAATGCACATGTGCATAATCAAATAGTGGGATTACAGCAGAGGCTGGTATCACAAGGTTTTGGATTTTTGCCTCGGGCAGATGACTTCACATCAAATCAAACTTTATTTATAAAGCGCTTTTCATACAAGAAGTTGCATCACAAAGTGCTTTACAGATTAAAATGACCCCACATAAAACCACCTTCCCTTCCCTCCCCCACAGATTTAAAAGCATGGTCACAGTTATACCCCCCTCCCCCCAACCCATCTCCCATGCACACACACAGTTAAAAGAAAAAGTTAAAAGGACATTGGACCGAGTGCAGATGAACCATGCAAGGAAACGCCATCAGAGGAGCATCTGCACCGGCAGCAGTAGATTAACAGCAGCAGCCGAGGCACCAAAACAGGGCACCCAGTGGAGGCAAGGCTAAGACCCCACCTCCACCCAAGCTCCACCTGGAGAGCACCCAGGGAGCTACAGCCGACCACCGCTCCCGGGGCAGAGGGCTCCCACAGAGGAAACACTGGAACGGGGATTTAGATAAATTAAAGTATAAAAAGAAACGGTAAATTAATGTGCTTAGATTGAAAAGTAAAACTGATAAAAATATAATCATATAAAACATCCAGAGCAATTAAACAGTGATAAATAATAATCAGTTAAAAGCTAAGCTAAAAAGGTGAGTCTTGAGCCTGCTCTTAAAAACATGAATGTTCTCTGCAGCCCTGAGGTTCTCCAGCAGCCTGTTCCAGAGGTGAGGGCCATAAAACTGGAAAGACGCCTCGCCATGAGCGTGTGTCCTGACTTTTGGGGTGACAAGGAGACAGCTTCCAGAGGAGCGCAGAGACCGCGAAGGTTTATATGGTAAAAGCAGTTCAGAGAGATAAGAAGGCCCAAGACCATTAAGACACTTAAAAACCATTAAAAGAACCTTAAAGTCGATCCTGAAATGTACGGGGAGCCAATGCAGTGATTTTAAGACCGGCGTAATGTGCTCCCGCCTCCTGGTCTTCGTCAGGACACGTGCTGCTGAATTTTGTAGGAGTTGTAAACCTGATATACTCTTTTTGGGAAGACCAGAAAGCAGGGCATTACAGTAGTCAATTATTCTGGAGATAAAAGCATCAGTGTCTCCGTATTGGCCCGAGAGAGAATGGGGCGGACTCTGGCGATGTTCTCTAGTTGATAAAAAGCTATTTTAGTGATATTTTTTATGTGAGGAATAAAAGTCAGCTCAGAGTCAAAAATCACGCCCAGGTTCTTCACTTGTAAAGAGGGATTAAAAGACAGTGATTGTAGTTTTGGTAAAAGTTTCTCTCTCTGAGCCTCAGGACCGATGACTAAAACTTCAGTTTTGTCCTGGTTGAGCTGGAGAAAGTTTTCTGCCATCCAGGATTTAATGTCGAAAATGCAGTTAAAAAGTGCATCCATTGGCCGTGTGTCATCGGGTATAGATGTTGTTCTCGAGGATGAATCTGCGCTCCACTGCCCAGCCGGAGATGGGAATTAAAGCCCACTGTAGCCAAAGTTTTGAAATTAAAAATTAAAGTGATGGATGGATGGATGGATGATTAAATTGTTGTAACTACTAATAAATATTTGTTGTCTGGTTTTGTGAGCATCAATAATTATAATCAATAATTTAATAATAATATAATTATTGATGACGTTCGAGTTTAACCTGTTTATTAAAGATTTCGGGGCACCAATCTCATAAATGAGATAATTTTAATTAAACCAGACTGTCAGTCTCTCTGAAAAGGCGTAGAGTTCGTCCGCGGGGTTAAAGCGAACTTCACAGCACACACTGAAATAGCACAGGAAACTTCTCGTTACTTAAGGGAATTTATTAATGAAATAGGTCAACCTTACAGATTAGATTTCATTCATAATTTCCATCTTTTCTAACGCATGCAAAAATATAGAACAAAGTTAACGTCGAGGGAAGGGGGCATGTGTGTGCGGCTTTGTGTGTGTGCAGCGCTGTGTGTGTGTGTGTGGGAGACAGCGAGCGAATGAGGGGGGGTTCAGCTCACCCCCTCAATGCGATAAATAACTCAAGTCTTATCAATTGGCGCGATCGGTTCACAAAGGAAGACAAAGGAAGACCGCGTGGCGATTCAACAAAACGCTAGTTTCATTAGCAATGGTGGCTTGGACAAAGGAAACTGGGCGATGGAGAAAGGGGATCTACTGAGTCCACGCGACCTGTCAAAACAGACACGCGCCGACCACAGCAGACAATAAACAAACAAGGAAATAATACAATATAATATACTGCTTCTGGTTGCAACCAAAGTCACATAATAAAACACAAAAAGCATGCACATTTAGGGTCGGTGTACGGCGACAGACGACCAAGAATAACAGTGGTTAACCAGTTGACAAACTTATTTTAACCAACAGAAAACGGATATTGATCCGTTAGACCTTCTCCTCTACCCAGACCAAAGCTATAAATCAGTTTAATCCTACTTGGTGGGGGCAGCTCTCCACAGTCCACGACGAAGAACGTAGAAAGTGTCCAGTTTAAAGGAGCGGTTTTGCGCAAAACCGAGGTCAGAAAAGCGGACGTCCGACTTTTAGGCGCTGAGGGACTCAGGCCTGTTTTCAATAGAACTCAGATGGCCAGCGGACTCCCTGGTTGCCCGTACAGGAAAGTCTGTTTGATCGGCCGATTCACTTTGAAGTTTAAAAGGGAAGTTATTCCTGGTCCAGCAGGTTTGAACGGAAAAAGGGGAAAATGCTAGCAGTGGATTAAAGCGTCTCCTCACAGGCACCGCTCTGGGACCAAGAGAGACCAAGATTTCAATATTCGCGCTGCTTTTATCAACTCTGTGATGTCATCACTGGCCACAGACCAATGAGAATGGGTCGAGGGCAGAGCAATGGGTGCTGGGAGATGCAGTTCGTTCAGTGAAAGGATGCTGGGAGATGCAGTTCGTTCAGTGGGAGGATGATGGGAGATCCAGTTCGTTCAGTAAAGGCCATAGCCTCAACAAAATTAAAGTTCTAAAATAGGTGGGTTTCACGTGACGTCATCGCCATGGCGCGTAGGTTTGTTGGAGGGCAGGAAGTGAATTAGTTACTCTGCATCAGCGTCTGTAAAAATGCCAATGTTTTGTGTTGTTTACAGTTCCTCCAATCGTTCTAACCGAGAAAAGAACAAAAGGTATTTTAGAGTACCGAAGACTGTTGTTCACAGAGGTGAGAAATATAAAAAGCTTACAGAACGTCAGAAATAATGGATTTTAAACCTACGCCTGCTGTCAGGAGGATCCGAGTCTGCCAATGCCCGTGTCTGCAGCGACCAATTCTTCAAAGGTATGTAAGCTAGCTAACGTTTTTATGGTCGTTTTTAAATACCACAATAATGTCGTTAAAGTCTTACTTACTTGGTAGTGATTATTAACTACTAGTAGTCCAAAATAGACGTCATGGGACTTTTTATTCTGCCCTAGCTCTTTTGATGACGTTGAATCGGTAGACTGGGCACCGACGGTCAACCTCGGTTACCAAAAGTCTTGGGAGCAGAGAATGAAGCTGAAGGAGGACCAACAAAGACAGTCGGAATGTGCAGAGGCCTTATTGGATCTTTAACAGACGTTAGAGAAACTGATAGTCGAGGGCCCCGAACCGAAGGAGACAGCTGACAACCCACGATCAGAGTTTATCAGTGGGAATGAGACATTAAATGATCGAGGTTAATTTTTTTACTAAAATGTGTAACCTGCAGAGGTGGATAAAGTACCAAAAACAATGTACTCAAGTAGAAAAAAGTACCCCTACCCCCCCAAAAAAGAGAAAAAAAGAACGAAAATGTATTTAAAGATCTTGCATCTGTAGCGAGCAATAATGTAATCAGACATGCCATAATTTAATATGCAAATCCTGATTTCTTTGAATGATTCAATGATGTCATCTCAAGGCACTTAACAAGAAGTCATTTCAGTAAATTTTTACAAACATTCCAATCAGTTAAAAAGTTTCCTATTTAAGGAATCCCAGCAGTTGCATCAGTCATTGGCGTGAGGTTGGGCCCCGTTGATGCAGATTTCCAACCACAGCAATCCTTCAGCAATCCCTCATACTGAGCAAGCATGTAGCGACAGTGGAGAGGAAAAACTCCCCTTTAACAGGAAGAAACCTCCAACAGAACCAGGCTCAGTAAGAGCGGCCATCTGCCACGACCGTCTGGGGGTTTGAGAAGACAGAGCAGAAACACAGAAGGAACAGAAGATCTGATATAAGAGAACTTTCTATGTTACAGAAAGTAAAAAGTTGATAACAGGACACAGTGGATGTTCAGTTACTGGGAGCATCATCCCAGTCGATGCCCCCCGTCCAACAGGGCATTGCAGCCAAGCAGGATACCAGACCAGGTATATCTTCTATGGAGAGAAAAACACTGAGAGAACACAAAGTTAACAGTTGAAATAACAGAATGTACTGTAATACAACTGGAGAGTTGTAGGAGAAAAGTAAGTAGGAGAGTGAAGAAAAGTAGTCAGTCTGTCCTCCAGCAGTCCAACATCTCCTGATGAGCATACTGACACCTTGTCATCTCACAGTGGGTGCACCTATAAGCCTGTATCCAATTTTTCCTATTTTCTGTCGGGTCGGATTTCTCCTGCGCTGTCTGCGGATGTGACGTCAAGCGCGTTCATGTTAAACGTCTCAGATCACTCTGCCAGCACCGCTAGACAGCAATTAGCCGACACTCGCAAGCAGTCTCTCAAACAATGTATGTATTTGACTGTTCTTAACACTGTAAACATAATGTTGACTTCTTTGCAGCGGATGACTTGTGAAGTGTGCACGAACTTAAAGGACACTGTTTATAAACATTTTAAACTACAGTTCTTTAGGTTACAGTTTACCAGCGTACAACTAAAATTGTATGCCATCTATTAATACTAATTCAGATTTTCTTAATCAGCTTAACACTAACTAATCAAGTGCTGCTTAAAATAAGAACCTCCAAAACATGGAGTTATAGTCTCTTGAGAATTTAACAGATGTAATCAAATTTGCCAATGAATAGATGCATCTATTGAAATGTTTACAAAATAAATTGTATTTCTTTCTCATTTAATACACCTCTTAATATCACGTTGTTCGAGTGCCTGGCAGAGTTGCAATTTTTAATCATATATAATAAAATCACATAATTTTTCATATTTTTAAGCACTGCGTATAATTTTTTTTTTAAAATAATATTGAGAGTTTGTGGACACCCTGTATAATTGAACCAGACAACTTGCATGTTGGCAAGACGATAAATGGGACAATTCATATTCCTGAATTCACTAATTATGCTCCGGATCCCAGACTGAGCTGACAATGGATGATATTGAGAAGATGGAGGATGTTCTGAGACAGAACACAACAGAGCTGGGGGATCTTCGGACCAAGGCACTGGACACACAGTTTAATCAGCAGTCCTTTGGGGAAAAAAATGAGGACAAGACTAAATTCTACACAGGACTCCCTAACTTTTTAGTATTAATGCAGATT
>OY747712.1:6391133-6451133 GCA_963556495.2 Valencia hispanica | reverse complement strand
AAAACGTACACACGGAAAAAGACTAGAACTAAACCAAAAACAATCTAGAACACTGAGGCGCTGTTTGAATGTTGCCTAGCAACAGGTTAAAGGTCATCCATATTGTTTACAAACTCCAGATGATTAAAAGAAAACTAAAGACAGCTTTTTATGAAAGGGATTGTCTGCTTAAAACACATTTAAAAAATATTATGGCATCTCCTGTATGGGAAATTAGGCATGAATCAATACAAACATATAGATAAACTGTCTTCAAATGAATTCTGAAATTCAAACTGAATCTGTGCATTTTTATCTCTTCTAAAGATCCAAACTTTGTTTTTTTTCTAGATGTACCATTTCTAAGACAGAAAACAGAGGCATTGTGACTGTGTAGGTCGATTATCAAAGGAAACTATGCATGACAATATGTGACATCACACATTGATATCAAAGGCAGAATTTTGTGACATCACAAAGAGTTGGTGATATATGTTGAATAATCTCATGTCATCATTTCAGTTCAGTGATACGCTCCAGAGAGTTAATTCATCAAGTGTGAAATCTTTAAAGATTTAATAGAAAAGTAATCTATCTTAGAATCTGGAACGAGCAAAAGTTAAAATGGACTTTAACCGGACTTTAACTGCAGAGGAAACATCGGACGATATTGAAATGCAAGCCCATTCTGTGACAGAGAAAAAAAGTAATCAGGCAGTTTCGATTGAAGAGGTCGCTGACAACACTGACAACAAAAACAAAAGACCGCCACAGGTGAAAGTGGGTAAAGTATTGAAATTCTGCATGAAAAAGATCCCACTTTTGAGGGAGTTGAATGAGGAAGTTGAGGCTCTTTCTCGTTTTTGTGCTTTAGAAATTCCAAGCCAGAATGTTTCAGAGCCCGGAAACGAAGATGAACTACTAATGGACACTCGCACAATCAACTTTGGGCAAAATGATTTGTGGACGAATCAAAGGGTTGTATCTTTGTTTTATAGGGCGAAGGACCATGAAAAAAACCGGTACCGGCTAAATCAGACAGAGCCATCTAAGAAAATTAAACTTCAGAACGATAGAAATGTAGAAACGGAACCTGTCTCTGAGCCAGAACTTCTCATAAACCAAACACAGATGGCAGAACCAGCAAAAGAGTTGTCTGACAATCGCTCTGAACAAGATGAACCAGTAAAACTAGTTTCACTGTGGAGGCGTTTCAAAAAAGCCATGACTCCGTCATACTTGCGCCTGTATAAGGACAGAGAGGAAAACCACCAACAGTCTACTGTCAATAATCAAAAGGTTTCTAGAGAAAACATTCAACAGCAAGAAGGTTCAACACCAGAAGTATTTGAGGATCAAACAGCTTCAACAGAAAAGGAGATTTGTACGAATGACAAGGTGACCTCTAAGCCACAACCGACGGGTGAACAAGAAAATGTTTCTGAAATACAACTAAATGGGCATCAGCGAGTTCAGACAGAGCCATCTAAGAAAATTAAACGCCAGAACAGAAGAAAGATAGCAATAGAACCCGTCTCTGAGTCAGAAACTCTCAGTACCCAAAATGTTTCTAGAGAAAAAATTAAACTGCAAGAAAGTTCAACACCAGAAGTATTTGAGGATCAAACAGCTTCAACAAAAAAGGAGATTTGTACGAATGACAAGGTGACCTCTAAGCCACAACCGACGGGTGAACAAGAAAATGTTTCTGAAATACAACTAAATGGGCATCAGCGAGTTCAGACAGAGCCATCTAAGAAAATTAAACGCCAGAACAGAAGAAAGATAGCAATAGAACCCGTCTCTGAGTCAGAAACTCTCAGTACCCAAAATATTTCTAGAGAAAAAATTAAACTGCAAGAAGGTTTAATGCCGACAAAAGAAGGTCAGGTTCCTGCATCAGAAAAGGACACTGATAACCAAACCACAGAAAGTGTCCAAGTGGAGAATTCAGCTGAGGTCTCTGATAATCAAACTTCACACCGCACTCAGGGGGAAAGTTTCACTGAGGTCTCTACCAATCAAAGTTCCAAAAATGCAAAACGGTACGGCAATCAACATCCAGCCGAGCTGTACCCCCACCCACATCCCATTTTGCCAAATACGACACCTCATGCAGGCTACGGAAACGAAGGGTCCCACAACTTTCAAACCCCTGCCCCTACGCCTTATCTTTTGCCAACATCACTACTACTTAAACGGATGTACGACTTTCAACAACAGACACACTTTCTGTTCAATGCAATGCAGGACTACAACAGAGCTCTTTCTGAGGACGCTGAAAAAAGGCCATTGACAGAAAAAAAGTACGCCGACTACTTGAGACATTTCCACCGTTTTGAAGAGGCACAGGGACTCTTAGAAGAATCTCTACATCAAGCAACGTGTGAGTGTCAAGCCAACTCTAAGGAGTCCCAACTGGCAGATACAATTCAGACAACACAAACTGAGATGGATGTACAGGTAACCAGACGTAAATTAAAACCGGTTCATGAAGTAATTTCAACAAAAACAGAGTCAGATTTATTGGTAAAAGTGGAAGTAGAAAAGGTCTCTGAATCACAAAAAAATGGTAATCAGGAATGCCAGACAAAGCAATCTAAGAGAATTAAACGTAAGAACAGAAGGAACGCAGGAGACGGTTCAATCAGCAGAAGAGGACCCAGTAAAAACGGTTTCACTGTGGAGGAGCTTGATGAAGCCGGAACCCCACCACAACTAAATGGTAATCAGCAAGGCCAGACAGAATATACTAAACGTAAGATCGGAAGAAGGAGAGCCATGGAAGTTTTCGATGAGTCAGAAAGCGTCGTAGGAGACGGTTCTGAGGAGGAGCTTCAAGGAGCCATGGCTGCATTACCACTGCGCAAGCATACGGACGGAGAGGAAAACTACCCGTAGTATACTTAAAAAGGGGGGGGTGATTGGGAGGGGTTGTTATTCATTGGGTATTTTAGCTTGGGCTGCACATGGGGAAATGTTTTGTAATATATGAGTGGGTTCACTCCGGGGACTCCGGCTTCACCACATTAAATTCCATTTTTTAAACACAAAAAAGAAGAAAGAAAAAAATTAACCAGTAGCCTATCAATTGGATGCAACAATCTCAGTATACTTGAAAAGGGAGGGAGGGGGGGTGATTGGGAGGGGTTGGAACAAAGGGTACTTTTGTTATTTATTGGGTATTTTAGCTTGGGCTGCACATGGGGAAATGTTTTGTAATATATGAGTGGGTTCACTCCGGGGACTCCGGCTTCACCACATTAAATTCCATTTTTTAAACACAAAAAAGAAGAAAGAAAAAAATTAACCAGTAGCCTATCAATTGGATGCAACAATCTCAAAAAGCTAAGTAAAGTTTTTATTTCATTCATTTTAAACCTTTCAATTAACAAATCAAAAACACACAACACAGAAAAAAGAAAAACGACAAAATATAATTAATGCAAAAATAGATAAACAATGTTTCAATTCCTGTCAATGGCAACAACAAAATGTAGGTTGAAGTCCATGTAAACAAAACTCAGTAAGCTTTCAATTTGACCTTACTTAATTAGAAATACTTTTTTCCAAAAGTTACATTTTAATAAGGTGTCGTTGCCATTGAAGTACAATAGTTTTTTAAATATTTGACCAAACCTTTTGTTTTTTAAGATGATTAAAATCAAATATCTCTCTTTCCCATTCTCACAAAAAGTTAAAGAAATCCATTTCAAAGTTATGTATGAAGTTTACCTTTTGTAAAAATTTAAGCAATAGAAATTTAACCTAAATTACTGTTTTATGAATCAGATGTTGCGACAACAGAATATATTATTTTCTTTGCAACGGCATAAATGTTTTTTAAAGGATTTTCAAAACTGGATCTTGTATAAGAATTCGATTTCACTGTCAAGGTTTGATATAATTAAGGTTGATATTCTAACGGGGTGTAAAATCAAACTTGGGTAATAATCTAATTTCTTTGGTTAATTTTGGTTATTCATATGTGCCATTTTCTAAAAATCAGCCCTATTTTCAGGATTTTCTTTAGTGAAATAATGTTATTCAAGAAAGTGCAACAATACAAAGGCCCAAACTCTGTACCAATATATCAAGAATGTAATCTAAGATTTGAAATCCTCTTATAAATGGTAATGATCTATATTTGTTTTACCACAACATGCCATTTCTTTACCCTTTTTCTGTTTTGTATTTCCAGACTTTTATGTTTTTTTACTGTCGAATTTCTACTCAGATTATCATGTTACACAGTAATTAATTTCTTATTATTGTTTGTGCCTTGTTATAGCCTACTGTGAATTTTTAATACAGTTTTTTTTAAAACATAACCTCTGTAGCATCAGTGCTAAGAGAGAAAAACAGTTCATGTTCAGCCTTTTTTAGTTACAGCAACTGGAGCTGGCAGCAGCCATCGCCTCTGACGGATCTCAGTCTGCAGGAAACACATCAGCACCTTCATCCAGACCTACCAGAACTTTGTCTCTGCAGCTCCAACCCGATTCTGTTGAGCTTTATCTGTGGTTTCCAGTTGATCTCCATCATTCTGCGCTGAGCATCGAGCTCCTCCTCGTAGCGGACGACGGTTTTCTCCACCTCGGAGAAGATTTCCTAAGCAGCAGCGGTTAGTCGCCCTCTGATAAACTCTCTCAGATGCTGAGCTGAAGACATTGTTGCTGAAACATGCAGCTGAGATACCAAAACACAACCGTCTTCCAGCGCCTAGTCTATGCTTTATTATTTATTTATAAACAAGTGAACATTTATGGATTGTGAATGAATGAAAAAGAACAGCAAGAAGAAAAAAAGAAAAGCGGGGGATAGGGGTACAAGGGCTCAAATGAACACAGTAAATTATGTACACATTTCAACAGTTATAATTGCCTTCTGCTGGTCGGAGTACTTAATAGACAGAATGTATTGTTTAAAAGAGTTAAGGAATGCCATGAAACATGTTTTTTTAACAGAGTATTTACAACAATTAATGTGAAACTTTGCCATCAAAATCAAAAGATTAATCAGGTATACAGAGTTTTTATCCAGGGTATTTTCCAATCGTCCAAACAGTATATTCTTCCAAAATATAATGAAATGTTTGTTAATCTTGTCGTGAATAAAGTCACAGAGTTTTTGCCAAAAAACATTGACTGTAGGGTAATACCAGAATAAATGAACAGTTTCAGGAGATTCATTGCAAAAACCACAGGTTATATCAATCTCTTTTGAACTTATTTTTAATATAAGATTAACCTGGATAGAATTTATGAATAAGTTTAAAGTAGTGCTGTCCTGAGATAAAAAACTTTGAGATTAATTAATTATTATCTGTCACTAATTAATCTAATCTCTTTTTTTAATCTCACCTAATAATTGCTGAGAAAAGCCCTCATCTTGAGGTATTTTCTTTTAAATTCAGTACATTATTCTGGTAGAACAAAAGTTTGATGCATGTAATTAAAAAAAAACTGCCTTTATGATGTAATTTATTGTATTTAACAGACTTGAACAGATGCAGTCCCAGCCATATACATTCTGCTGTTTTTGTGACTATAGTCCCAAGTGGCGCCTCCAACCTTCTGCCTCGAGCATGCGTGATTCATTAGCGTTCTGGACGCACGGTGGGGTAAATATCTTCTGAGTCCAGCTGTGTTACGGGTTAAACGAACACGTAATATACGCGTTATTTTTGATACCGATGGCTTGCCATACCGGTGGACCTGGGCGGCCGGTGTTCTGTCTAAGAGTGCAAGGTCGTCGAAAAAAAGCAAGCGCGCACCCGAGCTTGCTTGACTCGACAGCGGCGTCTGTCAAGTTGTGCAAGATCATCGAAAAAAGCAAGCTCCAATATCTGTCGCCGGTGTCATCAAAATAATTAAAGTTTATGTATCTGCATACATACTTCTACTTTGGTATGGCCATTAGGTAAACGTAGCCTTCAATAGATTGATACATTTAAAAGTTGAAAATCTATTCCGTATAAATATATTAATAGGCCTATGGTTGTCAGTGATACAAGTATTTGAAATGAACATCATTTGTTAAGGTCTTGTAGCCTAACATATCAGGACCATTTAATGATAACAAAAAATAAAATTACATATTTCTTACAAAGGGCTCTTTTAATAAAATTAAAAAAACCTGCTGCATTGCAAGGGTCTGAAGTTCCTTGCATTCCTCGATGGGGTCAACAAAGGATTTTGTAGTCGGACGCGCCCGACGAGGTATGATGCGGTGTGCGCATGCTCAGTAGCACCACCTTGCCTTTTTCGACACCTTGCTCTATTTGACGGAACACCTGTTCGGGTGTAGCTGCTGTGAGACGGCAGAGCGTCCCGCTGCTCGGTGAGAAGAGGAACAACGTTACATGCTTCACCCAAAAGTTTCCAATAACCCCATAAAAAGTTGCTAGATTTGCAGCTAGTTGCTTTTTTGAGAAAGAATCGCTAGAGGGGTCTAAAAACTCGCCAAATATAGCAAAGTTGGCAACACTGTCGGCAACTCACCGTTCCTCCTCACCTCGCCCTCCTAACCACGATGGAAGCCAGTCATCTTCTGATGAGTTTACAGCCAATCTGTCCACTTTAGGGTGTGTTTAACCCCAAACAACTCAAGCACAAGAAGCCCAGTGCATAAAACGGGGTTTATTTAAAGGGAACTCGCATGCAGAAACTGTAAAATTAAAGATTAAAAATTTGATTAACGCAATTAAAAAACATGGCACGCTAAATATGGCTGTAATTAATTGATCTCAATTAACGCGCTAATTTGACACCCCTATTTTAAAGGATGTGTCTCTGACTTTCTTTATAATCAAATATTTGTTGGGTAGATGCCCAGACCTTTTTCCGAGGTATATCATCTACAAACCTATTCCGATATGATATAGCACAAGGTAACGTTGTGATATCTTTTTGAAACAAGGCACGGATAGATCTGTGTTTTTTATTAGCTGGATAAAGGGAGAGACAGATCTTCCCTACAGGTGTATCAATTGGGGATGGAGGAGCTAATTTATGAGCTTCAAGTCTATTTTGGTTTTTTAAAAGGATATATACACCCGAAGAGATTGCTTCAAAAACCTTAGCGTAATCACCAGGAGTTATGGGGATGTTATATTTCCCAAGAATTTACTCATATGTAAGTAAGAGTCGCTCCTCATTAAATAACCGGTCTACCCATTTGATGTTGTTTTCAAACCAATATTCCATAAAGATAGATTTCTGTTTGTGTAGAATATCTTTATTGTTCCAAATAATGTATTTATGTGGTGAAAATTTGTGTTTTTAAATGAGACCATGAAAGAAACGCCTGTCGATGAAACGCTGACAATTTAACAGGAATTTTATCAATGTTCTAATTACAAATGAGAAAAAAGTTAACTCCGCCTAATTTTGAAAGTATATGAAATGGGAAAATATTCCATATTGAAGTGGGTTTATTGAAGAGCCGTTTTATCCAATTAATCCTAAAAGTATTATTCAAAGAATGAAAATCCAAAAAATTAAGTCCATCATTGACATATGAATTCATAACAACTATCTTTTTCAACTAATAAATCCTGTTTTTCCATACAACGTCAAAAAGCATTTTATCAATATTTTTTTTGATTTTATCATCGAGATGCAGAGCCAAAGCTGCAGAAATTCCCTCCGCTTAAATCAGTAGGATTATACCTCTTAATGATAAATCTCGTACGAGCCATTGGTTTAATTAAAGTTGAGTTTTGTGTATAATTGGATTAAAATTTTAAATGCTTCTTTTATTTTGATCTTTGGTAATTAGAATGCCTAAATAATTGACTTCATTTTAATGGGGATGTTATACACTTCGGATTTAAAGCAATCTTTGATAGCAATGACTCCACATTTTTTTATAATAAAATTCACAGACCAGAGTCTTCAGAGAACAATTCAAAGGCTTTAATAGCGTTGGGAATTTGGTTTTCATTTTTTAAGAAAAGTGTGGTATCGTCTGCTAATTGTGTTAAGATTAATTCCCTCCCAAGTAGTGAAATTCCTTCTACATTACTTGAATTAATATGATATGCCAAGAGTTGTGCCACAATCAGGAAGAGATACGGGGAGGCCGGACAACCTTGTTTTATAATAAATCTGGGTGAGTTCCACCTGGTAGTTTAATGGTGCCATTACTGTTCATATAGAGGGTCTTAACAGCAGAGGAGAAGTAGTCGCCAAAACCACATTTTTTAAGTGATCAACCTCCAACCTATGGTCGTGTTTGTCGTCTCACAACTTCTTGGGTGAAAAAGAATGTGGCACCTCCTTTGCCCCCAAGGTAGCCATTTCTGCATCGTTCGTCATCAAAACCAGGATGTCTAAGAAATAACAGCAAAATAGAGAAGAAAACGAGGGCTTGGAACCAGAGGGGCGTAAGTGGCATTTTGGGCAAAAATGGTTTCTATATTTCAAATTAAAAGGTCTTGATGAGCTCTATCTAGTTGTGGCAAAAAGACACATCAGACATCAACCTGTATAGCAACAAAACAACAAAGACCCAACACAAAAGTGTGAGCATTGTTTGGAGCCAGAGGGGCGTATGTCCACTTACGCCCTCCTGGCTCTGAACAATACAAGAGCCTACAGAGCCAGGAGGGCATAAGTCGGTGGTACCCCTAAACAGCCCTAGCTAAAATGGCTGACACGCATGCTGCACACATGGAACTGTCTGAGGCAGAACATATTTTGATGATTATGAAGCAAACGGATGAATCTTGTGAAGTAAAAGATGAAGAGATGTTTTTGTATGCTACTTCTCACTTGAGAGGTAAAACACATGCAATGATAGTCTAGCCTTGTTAGCCTAGCCTAGCATGCTAATACCTTTGTCTTGGTCTAATCTGGCTAACTGTGATTTAACGTACCCTAATATTCTGGCATAGAATATTCTTTTGAAGATTCACAATCAACTTAACTTTAACCCTGAACTACTAGATTCAGGGAATTCATATAGGATATTAATAAATGCTGTAAATCATAAAGGGACAGAACCGCATGAGGTGAGGGAGAGAGATCGGCTTGAGGGACATGTGGAGACAGCACATGATGGAGAAAGTGAGTTCTGACTTGCACTTTTGAACATTAAGCATAACCTAATTTAAACCTTAATCATTCAGTTCATGTAGGATAATGGTAAATAATAATGTTTAATCGTTAAGGGATACAACCACATGAGATGAATGGAGAGAGAGAGAGACACACATGGAAACAGCACAAGATGGAGGGAGAGACACAGAGAGGGCGAGAGATCATGCAATTAATAAGGGACACACAGAGACAGCAGAAGCTCTAGGGAAAGACACAGTTATTGTGCTTGAAGTAGTTCAGGAGGGAGAGGCAGACAATGGACAGGAGGAGGAAGCCAACAAACAAAGAGGAAGAAAAAGACAGAGAAATGTTGACAACTGGAAAAAGAACAAATGCAAGAGGTTAAGAAATTCTGGCCAAAGCTACATAAATTCATATGGTATTCAGGTCCCAAGAAGGAGGATGAGGGAGAAGAACTGTGCCTCTTGTCGCTACAAATGCAATGAAAACTTCCCTGAGGAAGTGAGGGAAAAAATATTTCAATATTATTGGGAGATGGGAGATGCAGCGAGGCAGAAAGACTTCATTGTCAATCATGTTGTCAAAAGAGAGAAAAGAAACAGAGAAACAATCTCAAGAAGAAATCTTACATTTGAGTATTATTTGACCTCAGAGGGAAGACAGATTAGGGTATGCAAGGACTTTTTTTGAAGACCCTTGATGTGTCAGAGAAATTTGCACGGTCTGCAAGCGGCCATACCTCTAGTGAATTGGGAATTACCCCTCCAAGCAAGAAAGGGCGGCATGCACCTCAAAACAAAGTTCCTGAGAGTAGCAAAGATAAAATACGAGAGCATATCAATTCTTTCCCAAAACTTGAATCCCACTACTCCAGGAAAGATACAAACAAGCTCTACTTGGAAGGATGTCTGAATCTGCCAAAAATGTTTGCACTGTATAAAAAGAAATGCGAACAGGAGTGGAAGATTATACCAGAAAAACAAAGTCTTTATAGAACAGTGTTTGACAATGAGTTCAATCTTGCCTTTCACACTCCGAAGAAAGATTCATGTAAATGCTGTGAGTGGTACCAACGTTTAAAAGACAGTGAGAAGACAAATCACAAGGATGAGTATGATGCCCACCAGTTAAGAAAGACTCAGGCCAGAGAACAAAAAGAAAATGATAAAAAGAAAGCAAAAGAGGATGAGTCATACAAGGCTGTCACTTTTGACCTGGAACAAGTGTTGACCACTCCCTGGAGCAACGTAAGTAGCCTGTTCTACTCACGCAAGCTAAGTACGTACGACCTCACTGTGTATGAATTAGACAGATGTCAAGTGTTACATGTGGCATGAGGGGGAAGGCGGCCGTGGATCTTCGGAGATTAGCACATGTGTTTACAAGTACCTTAAAGAACTTACTCCACATGTAAAACATGCAGTTCTTTATTCAGATACTTGTGGTGGACAAAACAGAAATGCTGCCTTTAGCACGATGTGCCTGTGTGCTGTCAGCTCCCTGCCCCTCTCCACTATTGACCATAAATACATGGAGTCTGGTCACAGCCAGATGGAGTGTGATAGTGTACATGCTGCAATGGAAACTGCAAGAAGAAAAGTTTCTATCTACTCCCCTGATGGCTACTACACACTTGTGAGAATGGCAAGAAAGAATGACCCATACAGTGTACATGAACTTGGACACAAGGACTTTCTGGACTTCAAGTCCCTCTCCAACCACATACTCAAAAACAGAACAAAAGATGAGGAGGGACAATCAGTTCACTGGCAGAAGATTAAATGGTTCCGCTACACAAAAGATGAACCAAAAACAATCTTCTTCAAGTAGTATTTCACCGCCCCAACCTTCCGAAAACTGATGGTGGCACAAAAGGCAACAAGAGGCACTAGAGACACCAGAACCACACACCCCAGCTCAATGCATGAAAGTCCTCCAGGGATCAGTGCCTTAAAGAAAAAAGACCTACTCACCCTGTGCACCAATGGGAGTATTCCTCACTGTTATGCAAATTTCTATAACACTCTGACAGTGGGTGGTGAGTGAACAGATAAGTGAACTCAAAAGTGAAATGCGTGATAAAAAGGAGAACTGAAATTAAACTGTTTGAAATTAAATGTTAAACTGTTTGAAATGAAATACATTAATGCGAACTCATGAATAAAAATTAAACTGTTTGACATGAATGAATGAGAATTGAAATTAAACTGTTAAAAATTAAATGTTAAACCGTTTAAAATGATTAAATGAAATGACTATGTATACAATTTTTTTAATAAAATGAAAAGTTATGAAGTTAGAGTGTTTTAACCAATGTTTTGACCAATAATTTCTGCACTGATCAGCAGATGCGCCCTATTTTTTTAAAGAAAAATAGGAAATGTTTGGTGCCAAAAAGGCGTATTTGACGTTTTTGCCATGTTTTCAAGATTTTACAAGGTTTTACAATATGTTCATGTGTTAATATGGCATAATATGTTCACTTAACTACTTACTCATATAAGTATGAATGTGGTTGCAATGCTGTGGTTGAAGGTTAATAGACATAGTTGATTGAATTGTGGTCAAAATTTTGTTCTGGCTCTCCTTTATACTTTGACAAATGCCACTTACGCCCCTCTGGTTCCAAGCCCTCGAAAAAGACAATTTTTAGGCCGGATCAGTCAAGTCCACCGTGAATGAGTAAAATAAATTTGCACAAATTGAAACGTATACTCTTCCCTTAAATGTGCTTCCATTGTGAAAACCCCGAAATCAAAAGATCATCAGTCACTCATTTGTCAGCTCCACAATGACCCTTTAAAGAGGTTATGCAAAAAAACCCAGATCAGTAGTAATCAATAACCATAGGCTCAATTTCAGTACTGATTCACTGCTCATAAATGAATTTATAATCTCCTCCCCTTATTCATAGATTTAATATGAATAAAAAAAATAATGAAATAACTGAAAAAGGAAATAATTGTTGAATAACAATGAACTGGAATTGAATAAGAAAAATAACAAATACAAAGGAAACTAATGAAACTAATGAAAGAATAATAAAAAATATATAATTTGAAAAATGAAAATCAACCCTTTTTTATCTCTTGCTTTACCTGGGATGAGACCCTGCTAAACTTTCATGGAACTGCCATGGAGGACACAAGAGAGTTGTTATAGATGAAAAAAAAACGTCGAAAAATCTAATTCACAAGGTGATTTAAATGTAATTCTCATACATCTGTAATTCAATTACTCATATAGCTCGAGGTCGTCAAGCGTGTCCATGTCACATCCATCCTCTCCATCCCCTTCACCTCGTCTTTTGGCGTCTGCATCAGGTTTGTCCACCTCTGTCGACCCAGCTAGAGATTTTGCTAACATCTGATGTGTAAAAGCTCTGTCAACCACTCTGATCACCAGACCTCTAATGCATGGAATGACAACAACCACAGACAGAGAAAACTACAAATGCTGTAATACAAGCTCCAAGCACAGAAATAGCTAGTGATTTCCACTCACCCAATACAGAATACCAACCAATCGCTCAGACCTCCTAGATTAGTGTTTACACCAGCATTCTTAGCAAGGCCCTGTTTCATGACTCTCAGGCCTTCTAAAGCTCTTGATACACTACCATTAGTATCCGTGTTTCCCAGGAAATAGGTAACACAGCTCAATCAAAATTGATCACAATTGACTCAAACTCTGCTAGAATCTGAATCCTAGCTTTAAATTCATCTGGGACCCCGCGTGGCACACCAATCACGTCAAGGTAAACCTGGTCGTCAAAGCTGCCTGGAACAGGTGCTTCTCTCCTAGACCTGTGATGTGAAGAAACTGCACTTTCCTGGAATGGATCAATTGCAATCCAGACATCATAAGCTAACATCACGTGAGCACACATACTTCCCCAATTGGGCGGAAGAATGGATCTCAGCTTGTCGTCACCACAAACCCAGTAAACGTCTGGTCCCGCCTGTTCCTGTTTCAAAATCCATCTACGCAGGTGAAGCTTAGAAGAACAGGTCCAGTAATCAACAGTTGTATCATCTCTAAGATTGTCAGATTTCCAGCACTCAGAAATCAAACATCAAATATACCACTGTTTGAACAATGATCCAGCCCATGGCTGAACTTAGCAAAAAACCTGGAAGGAAATGTCCAGGAAGACATGGTTTGTTTTCAACCGAAAACCACACCCGTTCATTTTTCTTACAACCTGCCTTCTTCCAGGCTGAAATCTCAGATGAGGTGGCAAAACCTTGCACAGCAACCACATCTATCAGTTCTAGCATTTCCCAAGGAAACTGTGTCTCCTGCGGAGGAGTGAGCTGCACATTTCATAATGGCAATCTTGGAGGGCAACAGAATTGCCTCCAGAAGAGCAGCGACCTGGGGTGCATTCAAAATGGGCTTACCATCAGACTTGAGAAATCTCCGATGCTTCCCGAGCGCCCCGAAATAATGCACGACCCCCACAGCATAGCTGCTGTCTTCCATACATTAACTCCTTAAAGCCTTCAACTCGGCTGTCTCGGGAGGCTTCCTGCAGACATAGTACAATGATCAGAGCAAACCCCACCCGATTCTTTCCCATCGGGTCTCTGAAGGCGGACCCGTCCACATAAAGTATCAAGTCAGGGTTCTGCAGGGGTGTTTCAGTCAAGTCAGGTCGTGGTGTACACAATACCTCTAATACTGCCTGGCAGTCATGGGGTTCCCCGTTATCGTCCGTAGGCAGGAAACTGGCAGCATTTAGTCCCGTATACCTTCTCACTGTTATATTCGCCAAATTTAACAGAATTGACGAATACCTCAACCCTCTTGCTGCAGACAGGTGCGACGTTCTCTGTTCCAATAAGATAATTGCAACGTTATGTGGAACAAATACAGTAAGAGGAGAGTACATCACTATGTCTCTCGAGGCTAAAACAGCCTTTTCAGCTGCAGCGACTGATCTCAGACAAGCCGGGAGCCCAGCTGCAACTGGATCAAGTTTTGCAGAGTAGTAAGCGACCGGACGTTTCAAACCACAATGTTCTTGCAAGAGCACCGAAACCATGAACCCATTTTTCTCATCAACCATCTGAAAAAACGTTTTTTGTGGGTCTGGCAATGCAAGAGCTGGAGGGGATTGCAATTCCCTCTTCAGTTCCTCAAATGCTTACAATGCCTCAGGGCACCACTGGATGGCGGCAGAGGCCACCATATTTTTCCCATGTATCAACTCAGACAATGGCCTCTCTAATACTGCATAGTTTGGAATAAAGTTCCAACAATAGGAAGTTAAACCGAGAAAAGACATCATTTGTTTCTTGGTGATCGGTTTAGGAATCTGCTGAACAGCTTTGATCCTTTTAGTAGACAAAGACTTTGAGCTTTTTGAGATAACGTGACCAAGAAAAGTGACCTCTGATTTCACAAACTGCAGTTTGGACAAACTAGCTTTATGTCCAAATGCATGCAGATGCCTCAACAACGCAATAGTGTCTGTTTCACACTGTTTTTCCGACGGTGCGCATAATAACAGATCATCCACATATTGAATCAGAACTGATCCAGGAGACAGTTCTAGTCCCTCCAAACTCTCTTTAAGTGCCATGTTAAAAATGGTAGGAGACTCGATGTACCCCTGTGGGAGGCGGGTAAACGTGTAACCTTTCCCTTCATACTCAAAAGCAAACCAGAACTGACTGTCTGGGTCTACTGGCACACTGAAGAACGCATTACTCAGGTCAACAACTGAAAAATTAGTAGCTGAAGGTGGAACCTGTGACAGAATAGTACACGGGTTCGGCGAACTGGCGGCACAAGGAATTATTGATTCATTTGTCCGTTTCAGATCTAACACGAAACGCCATTCTTCACCTGTGTCTCTGACTTTTTTCACAGGAAAAATCGGACATCGGACAGGGGAATTGGTGCGTCCGATAATTATCCCAGAGTTTAACAGAGCATCGAACACTGGTTTTATTCTACGAACTGCTTCAGCCTTTAACAGGTACTGGCGTTGAACTGGACGAAAGGATGACTTTGGTGTGATGTTGACAGGATTACAACCCTTAATTAAATCCACATCATATGAATTTTTTGCCCACAAGTCAGATGAGATCTGCTGTAGGGGGAGGGGTATTGAGGGGTTGATTTTTGCATTTTTTCATGTAGAAATGCGTGTGACAACATCTCCTCAGAGTTTTCAGTTAAATGACCTATTCTGGTGACCTGCACTGTGCACTGGACTGGGCGTTTAAAGAGGTGCGCAGATTTTGAATGATAAACGGATGTGTCGCGCTGTGTTTGCTCCCAATCAGAAACTGACCGGTTTAGAAAGAGAAATTTGTGGATTTTCGTGAAATCGGTAAAGTGTTTGCTGTTCAGATGTGAAACAGACATTCAGTGCAGCTGAATGTGAGTCCCAAACCACGGAAGTTTGGTTCAATGTGTCTGTGTCTGAGCTAAACCATGTCTGCTCATACTCCGCGTCTGGTCCTGTAGAAGTGTGTGATGTGCAATGGAGGTCTCCTTCTGGCATAAAACAGATGCTGGACTCCAGGTTCTGTGCCCACTCAAGGAGGGATTTTGCTTTTGTACCTTCTTTCACCTTCCACTCATATTCATGTTTGAGGTCGTGAGGGCTGTATTTCACTGCCGTCAACAGAGTCCTCCTGAGCTGGTACAACTTGGATGCCTTGTGGTGATGAAAAAAAGAGCAATATTTAGTTTGCACATCAGGTCTCTTCCTAATAAATTTACAGGACATTGTTGAGAAATCAGAAAACCGTGTTTGGAAACTGGCCCCTCTCCCAGTTGACAGCGAAGAGGGTAGCTAAAACGTTCTTTTACCACCTGACCAGACGCAGAAATGGAGAAAACATGGTTGCCGCTCATTTTTGGATGTGGTTGTAGTTCCTTATTTTTTATAATCGAGTGCGTGGCCCCTGAATCAACCATGAATTCCACAGATGATCCTGAAATTTTTAGAGACAGAATAGGTAAGGCCTTGTATGCTTCTGAAGTGAGATGAGCATACGTCCCAGTTGGTGTTTGTTGTTTCTCTAAATGTTCAATGGCTTCTGTAATCAAGTTGTGAGGGTTAGTTTCATTAGAGCAAAAAGCAGATCCTTCCTTGCAAAGAGCAGAATTTTCATTTGAAATTGCAGATTTCTCATTGTCAACAATAGGTTTTTTAATCACAAAAAACATTTTGTTTATCTCTTTCAATGTGATTGGATGTGTCTGTGTGTGTTTTTGTGCATGTCAGACCTTCAGATCCATCGGTCGGCAAAATGGAGAATTCTTTCTGTTCATTACTGCAACTTTTTCTTAGTCAGCTAGCCCAGCTGGCTTGGTGATGGCCTCTCCGTGAGGGGGCTGGAGCCTGCCCACATTGGTCTTGATAATGCCCACGTCTCCTGCAGCGATAGCAATGGTCATCATCCTCTGGTGAAACTCTGCGGTTATCAGCTGACTGCGGGCGACTGTGGTGTTGCACTCTGTGTCTTTGTCCACCTCTGAAATGGCGTCGGCCTCTCGTCCTGTGCCCCTGTGTTATGGCTGTGTACATCGTCAGAGCCGCATTATGCAAATCACTTTCTCTTTTTGTCTTTAAGTCATTTTCTCTCCTCTTCATCAGTCTCTCAGAATGCAAAACATACTTGCGCAGTTCAGAATAGTTCATTCCTTGGTCCAATCTAATGTATTTATCAATCACCTCAGTCCGAAGTTCCGGAAGCAGCTGAGCCAGAATTCGATCGCACAGCATCGATTCCCAGATAAAACCGCCCACTTCCTTTGGCTTTGTCAGCCCGCTGTGTCTCTCAAATGCTTCCTCCAGTCTGTGGAGAAAGTCATCCGCGGCCTCGTCCGGCCTTTGCTTTACAGCATGTAAAACAGTTAAATTTGGCTTGGTGGGAAACTCTTTATCAATTGCTTTACACAGTTTCATGACAGCCACAAAATACTCAGCATTTGCTCCTCTTTCCTTAACTGATGGCCATTCATCTGATGGTATTTCTTTCATGCGGATATTAGGATCAGGTAAGCTATCAGCTAATTTGCTAACATCTGCAGCTTTCAATTTCTTCTTTAGTACTCGCCTGATTTCTGCTCCTGTTGGGGGGACTGACAAACAAAATTCCTCCAACTTCGCAGCGAAGACTTTCCCGTTCCCCACGACTTCAGGGAGGCGCCCGATTGCTTGCTCTATGTCCGTGTCCGTCCACGGCCGGAAAACCATTGTGACTCCGTGATTTCCTGCAACTTCCACCACTGGAGCCGACAAGATATAGTTAGCAGCTTGTGGTAGGCTTACCTCAGCAAGATTTTGTTCCCCTGCTGTTATTTCTTTTCCTCTCGTTCTGGAAGACGGAGGAGAGCAAGATGGCAGCTTGTTTACAAATTGATTTGATGTCCGGCACTCTGGATTGGTGGGGTGTTGCTCTGGGTCATCGGCTCTCGTTTGGGCTCCGCCTTTTTGGATGTTCCGGCGCGTGCCTCTGGTTGTCCCTGCTGCCCATCATCTTTTTGACCCACCTCTGCTTGCTTGGGATTGGCGGCTTTTCCCTTCACTTCTTTCGTAGCCGTCGTTGATTGGCGTGTCGGTGGTGCAGTCCAGATCAAGCTTCGTCAATGAGAGTGCCTGTAGATCACGACACAACTTTTCGTCTGAAACTTGGTGGGGAGGTCTCGGCAGGTTTTGTATAGATCTAACCGTCTCAGGATATGAAGGTCTGACATGTTCATCTGTTGTGAGATCCGCTGGCGCGGATGGTTATTTCTGATAATGTGTCTGCTTTTTATTGTGTTTACGTGTGGAGCCATCAGGTTTTAAAGACGTATTATCAGTTCTGCCCGTCACAATGCCAGAATTATCCATACTACCTCCTAAATTTCTAAAACCGGCTTTTCGCTCGCAGCATTTTGCTTCATTCATCCAGGTCTCCCAACGTTTAAGCATTTCAAACTTTATAGTCAGTACCCCGCACAAACATAGTGTTTTTAAGTCGTTCCCATTCTAGGTAAAAAAATGTTCCAATCTTTTCGAGTTCAGACAAGTCTAAACTGCCCCCGATAGGGAAGTTCCACTCCGATATCCAGAAATTTACATAGTCCAGGATTTCTGTCCCGTACTTTTCAGCCATTAAACGGCATATTTTACTGTCAGGAGGAGCATAGCTTGAGTTTACAGACCCCATTTTTATGCACTGCTATTTTATTATATTTTTTAAACTGTAGAAATACTTTCTTTTTCAGCGAAAAAAAGCTAAAAACTCACCCGCTGGTTAATTATTTGAGATTAATTAAACAGCCCCAGTTTGTTTAGAGAACCAAAACAGTCAGCACTCTTTCTTGTTATTAAAGCACAGAAAAACACTTATTTATATTCTTTTTCAATGCGAAAGTATATGAAAATGCTACCTCTTTTCTTTTTTTTACAGACTAATTAATTTTATGGAAAGAATCACTCTCACCGTTTTCCCTTCTCTCAAGGAGAGACCGGGTTTGAGTTCCAGGTGGCGGTCGGTCTGAAACGAGAGGACCAAGTCCCTTCCTGCTCCTTAAAGGCTATACGGAGGTTCGAAGGCCAGGGGCTGCTCCTCTCCGGGTCTTTGGTGACTTCTTGGTGGCTCTCTTCCAGTCCTTCCGCTCGCTGGAATCCACGTTGGGCGCCAAATTGTTATCAAAGTTCTTAAATAAAAGAGATGAGATAGATTCCTTCAGATTCTCTGAGGTTTTAATACAGACTTGATTGATCAAACAAGGAGGTACAGCGTTAACAGAGAAATATGCGATCCTGACCTGCCTTCCAAAACAAGACACAGGATCATATAGGTTCAGTAATCATGAGCCTATCACCTATGACATTACAAACAAACATTTCTCAGTCGGTAGGCATTTGACTCATTAGGCGTAGAAGATTTTATATACAAGCATAATCAATGTATGGCAGGACGTTCTTAGATGTAACAGAGTGTTGCCATGCCAACCCATGCTGTAAGACTCTGAATCAGCAGGTTTGACCTGACCTAAATTCATACAGTGTCACACAATCAGATTGGTCAACATATCATAAAGAAGAGACACATAGTAACTATCAGTAACTATCAGTATGTGAACTACACAGAACATTACAATTCTTCCACTACACCTTATAAAAGTTTAAAAAGAAAAAGCCACTATCATCTATATATTCCGAATAATCTAAAATGTAAAATTATAGATAGGATTTTTCATTGATTAAAAGTTAAAATGGCTTGCCACAGTTGTCCCTCCCGCCGGAGCGTTGAGGGTTTTTTTTCTTCAGAGTGAGAGTTTCAGAGTTTCAAATCGGAAAGCAGCGACAGAACCCTGCCAAAAATCACGTGATGGCAACCTTGCAGCGGTGTGGACAAAAGTACGAAAGGCGGATGTTCCAAAGTTTAATTTTTTTCAGATCTTAAATTACAAGGTTTCAAAAGTTTTTTGCAGACTTATCATGGTGGGAAAACAATGCCATATTTGAAACTCTGAAAATGTATACTTGAAAAACACCAAGGGTGAAACAAGCGATTTGAATCTCTGAAAATGTGAGGCTGAAACTCTGTACTTTACATGTTGAATTTATGAAAAATAAAAATGCTAGTACAAAATTATGATTGCAGACTTTCAAAACTTTATTTCCGGTTGTAATTTTTCAACCACTGATTTTCAAGGTTTCAAAACTTTTTTTTTCGGTTTCAGATTATGTCAGGGTTCTCACTTCATATTTTCAAGGCATTTGGAATTTCATCTTTATTTTTTAATAGTAACGCAGTATCATCTGCCAGCTGAATTATTTTAAGTGGAATACCTGCCACAGATAAAGGTTTAATTGTTTGATCATTTTGTATTAACAGTGCCAGCATTTCGGTTGCTATAATGAAGAGAAGTGGACTAACTGGATCACCTTGTCTAATTCCTCTTTTCACTGGAAACCTAGTTGTGGTTCCTGTGGGAAGAAAGAAGACATTAATTCAAATAAACTATTAAGCAGTTCAACAGTTTTATATCATGATATAACATTGAGATTGTATCAATAAACTCTTTTCCAAAGCCAAAATGTTGGAGTGACAACAAAATAAACTGATGTTCCAGACTATCAAAGGCTTTGAAAAAAATCTAAAAATAAGATAATTCCATCATTTTCAATTAAGTTTCCATAATCTAATAAATCTAAGACCAGACAGATATTATTGAGGATCGACCGGTTTGGAAGAAAGCCAGATTGTGTTTCACTAATAAAGTCGTTGATTCCATTTTTTAGTCTGTTAGCTAAGACATGAGTGAACAATTTAGTCAACATTTAATAACGTAATAGGTCTCAAATTGTCAATAACAGTTTGGTCACTGTTTGGTTTAGGTATTATTATTCCTTGTTTCATCGTAGTTAGAAGTGAATTGTTTTGTAGGAATAACTACAAAGCTTCAAATAGTAACTATCTAATCTCATTCCAGAACAATTTATAGAAGTTTGTGGTCAGACCGTCCTGACCAGGAGACTATTTTCTGGACTACATTATCAAGTTCACCAATGTTTAAATCCAAATCATTGATCATTCTCTTTCGAATCCCATATTAATTTGTGGGATAAACATACCAATATTATTGAAAACTCTCTTAACTCTGATACTGAGAATTTGGATGAATATAGATGTTGGTAAAATTTAAATATATTCAACGACATTTTGTTTGGATTAGTAATAAGATTACCGTCTACATTTAATGCGTTTATAGCCTTTTTTGTCTGTCTTGTTTTCTCTAATTTACTACAATATGAACTATTCTTCTCTCCATCTTCTATCCATTTAGCCCTGAAAAGAATAAAAGCTCCTTTAGCTTTTTAAAAAATATATAATTGATCTAATTTTGACTGTAATTGTAAGAATTCTTCTCTATTTGTATCTGCTAAGTTGCAAATTCTACAACATTTGTTTAAGTCACTCAATTTTTTTCTGCTTCTTTAATTTTTTCCTTCTCATATTTAATGGAATATTTTCTGACTTCATATTTAAAAAATTCCCATTTTTTTCCAGCCGAGTCTAGCGAATTATTTCTTTTGACAGATAATAGAATGTTCTTAATCATACTACAATACTGTTCATCATTTAGAAAATCAGCAATCATGTCCTAAAATATTTTGAGATACTAGCCACAAATCAATTCTTGATTTATTGTTGCCGTTCGAACGAATCCAGGAAAAGTGCCTTGTAAACGGATTAAAATGTCTCCAAGCATCTAAAAGGGAATTATTTAAGCAAAACTTTTTAAATATTTGGTTATTCGTGTGTGATGTAAATTTTGTGGGAAATCTATCTAACCATTCATCGGGGGCACAATTAAAATCCTCCCCGACCATTATATTATCAGTTGGATATTTAATTTTAAATTCTCTAATATTTCTTGTAATTTCTTCAAAAACTAATTTGTTATCACTATCTGTGTTATATCCATATAAATTACAGATAATCCAAAATAAAAACTTACAAAATTTAAGATAACCATAATCCAATGTCCCTTAAAGTCTGCATTATATTCTATGATCTTACCCGGACAGTTATTGAAACAGATCGCCACACCTGCTGATCTGTTAGAACCATGACTAAATAATAAAGAGTCCAAAACATCATGTCCTCTTCATTTGAATGACTCTCTTGAAGAAAAATGACTTGCGCCTTCTGTTCCTTGCAAAATAAAAATAAAGCCTTTCTTTTTGTAATGTTTTTGAGTCCTCTTGCATTTAACGAAATAAAACAGTCTTGAATTTAAGAACAAAAACCCACAAACGGATAAACCAGGAATGTAAGGGTTTACCAAAGCCTTAGGTTAGTGAAAATAGGAACTAAAAGAGTTGTCCCTCTGAACATATTCGGGTCTCATTCAGAACTCACTGATCCTCTTCAGGGGAACATCTGGGTGTTTTCTATGAAGGCGAACGGTCCTCGGAAAATCGCCCTCTTGTTTTATCTCCCGCGCCTCTTTAGCCTTCGGCCACAACAGCCTCCTCGCCTCTCGGTCTTCCTGAATCAGAGCTTCTGCTAATCTTATGCCGTTTTTCTTAAAAACTTCACAGTTATTCGATAGCTTCCATATCTGATCTCTGCACTCTCTCTTCACAAACTGGATGATCACTTGCCTTGTGCGCTGTGCTTCTTTTTGTCCGACGCGATGCACCGTGTCCACCATGTCTTGAATGTTCCACGGAACTCCAGGTGCGATTTTGGTCAAAATGGCGACGACGGTTCCTTTGATGTCCTCGTTTTTTTTTCGTTGAGCCCCTTTAAACGCAAATTCCATCTTCTTTTATATCTTTCTTGTTCTTTGCAGTTTTCCTTGGTGGAAAGCAGTTCTTTAAGTTTAGTCAGTTGGTTTTCGAGCATCTCTGTTTTCTTTTTATTTCTCCTCTTAGCTCTACTAACACGACACACTGTTCCTCCATCTTAGCAGTTAGGACTTCCATCTTATTTTCTTGTATATCAAATCTGTCAGACAGCTTAGTTACCACCTCCATAATTTTTTATCATCGTTATGTGCACCTCGTCAGACTGGTTCTCGTCCTCGGGCTTGTTTTTCTTCTTCTCTTGTAGCTGAAGCTTACTCGGAGTGGTCGGCGGCGCCCCACTCACGGACTTTTCACCCGCCATTTCATGCAGTAATCGTGATCCAAGAAACTCATAAAGAGAGAAGCACAGATCACCACTCAAAGAAACTACGTCTCAGCAACCCGAATGAGACTGAAAAAGCTGTTATCGTTTCACTTGTGAGGGAAGTTGCATAATGCTGCGTTATATTTGTCCACCGAACTCGGTTTGCAAGTCGGTTTCCCGAATTACGAACCGGAAGTAGCAAATAGAACGCTCCCGAGGTCGTAAAAACAGGTCGTCGAGGCTCAGAGGACCCCGGGATCAGTTCCAAAATGGCTACCACGAGCATCACACATAAGTAAACATTGTGGTTTTCTACTGTTTTAAGCACTTTTGTCTTTGTTGTAACCAAATGTATAAGTCGTACACATAGCAGTGTATATGGTTACCTATAGGCATGTCGCTACAGTCTTATGACGCACCAGAAAGAACATGCTGCTCAGAGCGCCATCTTGCCGGAACTCCCCAATCTTCTGAAGTAGATTTTTTTTTTCAATCTTTATTACCATATATGCAAGATTACACAAAATATGACAATATTGCATGAAACAACATATAGGTACAGGGTGTGAGTGATACATATGATATAACTTGACAAAACAGGAAAAGCAAAATAGAGACCAGACTTTAACTAGTAAAGAAGATCTGATTCCATCAGACTGGATGTCAACCGAGCTTTCTTATTTCTACTAACTCTACATACAGAATCATAAAGAAAATTCAAATCAATATAAAATAAAGTTACATTTGGCATAGCCTGGAGAAATCTTACTTTATGTATGTGAAATTTACCCAACAGACACAACAATTTTATTACATCATTAACTACCTTACTTTTACCTCCAACATTTAAGAATAAGACCATACTTTCATTAATGGTGATCAGAATGTTATGAGACTTCCAAATCAATGAAGACAGTTCATTCCAGAAATCCCTAACCAAGGGACATCCATAAAACAAATGAAATATTGACTCAACCTCTTTTTTGCAGAAGGAGCATAAAGGAGACACATCAGGTCTAAATCTATTAATAAATTCATTACAGGGATAATATCTGTGTAAGACTTTGAGGTGTAGTTCTTTAACTTTATTGGGGACAAAAAATCTCAGGAACCCATTATAAACATTGTTGTTGATGTCAGGAAACATGACTCTCCAACGATGAAGTGAGTTTGGATACTGACTATAGATAGAAGTGAAAACGGCTCTAATGTGAGCATTGTTACATGAACGCTCTTCAAGAAGCTTTCCATCAAGCCACAGAGCAGGAATCATTCCAGTGAAAGGTGTGTACATAACAGGCGCTCTAATAAGAGACAATAAATTAGCAGGAATACTTCGGAGGATTCTGGAGTGCATAGCACGAGATATGTCTAACCCTTTTCGTTGAATAAATTCTTCATAGGAAGCTAGGTCCCCACTGTCATTCAAAAGATCAAAAACAAACATAACACCCTGATCATACCAGTCTTTAAAAAATAGGGTCCTATTCTTGTAAACAATGTGTTGATTATTCCATAAGATACACGTGTGCGGAGAAAAATTGTGTTTGAAAGCAATTTTCCAGGTGTCCAGGGCTTGTTTATGGAAGTTGGCAAGTTTAACAGGCAGTTTACCTGAGCTAGAGTTACATGAGAGCAAAAACTTTAAACCGCCACATTTATTAAACAAAAAATTGGGGATAAAGAACCATGGAGCATTATTATGTGCTTTAGCCAATTGATTTTGAATATATTGTTAATAGTTCGGAAATCCAAGACATTAAAACCCCCCTCTGAAAACGGTCTAATAAGTGTTTTCCTCTTTACTTTCTCGTTTTTGTGTTTCCAAATAAATTTGAATAATAGTGAATCAATAGCTGCACAGGTTTTGTTATCTACATATAAAGATAAAGCTGGGTACACTGATCTAGATAGACCCTCTGCCTTAGAGAGTAAAATTCGACCTAGATCTCTCTGTAACCAACAATTGAAGACCGATTTTGATTTTTCAAATTTTAGGATAACGTTTTTTTGAAATCCTTTCACTCGAAGATTTGCTTAATGTAATACCCAAATATTTAACTTCTTTTTTCACCTTTATGTCATCTATTGAGACTGTGTCCAAATCATGTATGGCCATTATTTCACACTTTCCCTTATTAACTGTTAGACCAGATGCACATGAAAACATATTTAAAGCTTTCATAACAATATGGACTTGAATTTCATTTTTTAAAAACATGCAGGTGTCATCGGCCAGCTGACTGATGGTTAGAACATCTTGACCTATTTTAATCCCTTCTACATTCACACAGTTAACAATAAACAGATTAAGAAGTTCAGCAGCTATCAAGAATAAGAAAGGGGAGATCGGACACCCTTGTCTTATTCCACGATTTATATCAAAACGAGGAGAGGTACCATGTGCCAGGGATACACAGCTATTAGTATTTTTGTAAAGTGTACTTATGATGTTTCTGAAGTTTTCTTTGAACCCGAAATATTGTAATGCCTCAAAAATAAACAAATGCTCTACAGTATCAAAAGCTTTGTAAAAGTCCAAAAACAAAATCAATGGCTTTTTATCAAACAAGTTTCCATAATCTAAAATATCTAGGACAAGCCTTGTATTATTGGAGATGTGCCGACCTTTCATAAAACCCGACTGTGTCACAGAAATAATTTCTTCTGAGCAAAATTTTAATCTATTTGCGTATAATGATGCAAGTATTTTATAATCTGAGTTTAACAACGTTATAGGGCGCCAATTATCCAGATAATGAAGATCTTTACCAGGTTTGGGAATTAAAGATATTAAACCTTGCTTCATAGAGACAGTCAGTTCCTTATTTTGGGCACAATCCACAAAAACTTCTAACAACATATTTTTTAAGTCATCCCAAAAATTTAGATAAAATTCATAAGGCAATCCATCTGGACCAGGACTTTTATTTGATGACATTTTTGTAATAGTCTTGTGCAGCTCTTCAAATGTAATTGGACTTTCACAAAGCTCATAATTCCCACTGGAAATTTTAGGTATAAATGGAGAAACTTGATTTAAAAAACCTGACACGCCTGAGGGTCAAATGACGAAGTGTATAACTTCTGATAAAAGTTAGATATAAAAGATGAAATTTCATTTTCATTTTCCGAGAGATTGTTATCAATATATAAAGCAGAAATTTTTCTTGCTTCTCCACGTTTTTTCTCCAGATTAAAAAAAAAGGATGAGTTTTTCTCTCCATGTTCCAACCATCTAGCCCGTGACCTTATAAATGCACCCCTTGCTTTATCCTGGAAAAAAAGGTCTAATTTTTCCCTTAATGAGTGCAAGCGCACTTTATCTTCGATGCTTTGAACTGGTATATTTAAAATATCATTAAACTCTTTCAGGTAATCACTATAAGCTTTATTTTGATCATTTGCTTGTTGCTTTCCAAAATGCATTGAAAAGCGCTGACATTCAAATTTGAAAAGCTCCCATTTTAGTGTAGGTGTAATTTCAGACATTGAATTAAATTTAGTAGCAATTTGTTTAATACCCAAACAGTAATCAGAATTTTGTAAAAAAGAAAAATTAAATTTCCAGTATCCAGGTTTTCTGCAGTTAGTAGATCTTACATTTGATAAAGATATATCAATCCCAGCACGATCAGTTAAAGGAGCAGCAGCAATATTACAACTTTGAACCCAAGGAGCCAAATTATCAGAAATGAGCCACAAATCTATACGAGATTTTTGTGATAGGTCAGCTTTAAACCAGGTAAAGAGGGTTTTTTTTCAGAGGGGTGTAAAATTCTCAGAGCATCTAGTAAAGAAAGCTTAGTACAGAAATCATAAATAACAGGGTTAAAATTATCTTGAATGCCTTTAGCAGGAAATCTATCTGTAAATAAATTTGGAGCTTCATTAAAGTCACCGCCAACAACCACAAAGGCTGAAGGGAATTTGCTCATTTCTATGAGAAGTTTGTTAGCTAAAGAGTTGAGGAGTGTGGTGTTAGAAATCCTAGTATTAAAGTCATAAACATTTGCCAAAATAAAAATGTTATCTCCACATCTAATGACCAATACGATCCATCTACCACTTTCAGAAACCTCAGTGTGTATGACCTCACCATTACATTTAGGATGAAATAAAATAAAACACCCCTTGAAAAATTAGTACCATGAGAAAAAATACCCCCCCCACTGATTACGCCAAAATGAATGCAACATCTTTTGAATTGGAATGAGTCTCCTGTAGAAAATAAACATCCTTATTTTGATGAATACAAAACAAAAACAAAGCTTTTCTTTTAGTTAAATCTCGTACACCCCGTACATTTAAAGAAAAACATGACAGACGGAAATCAGACATGTACACAGAACACAGATGAACAGAACCACTTGAACAGTATTAGTGTTAGAGAAAGTTGTGTGAAAAGTTGAAAACTGTGCAAAACTTGAATTCGCAAAGCCTTTACACATGGTTATCAAATCAGGAACTGACCCATGTAAACTGAATAGCAAAATTATGCTGCAAAAATAATAATCCCATAGCAGATTTCTATATATATATATATATAAAAAAAAAAAGTTAGGATATTTCTTTTTTTTTTACCCTAACAAACTCAAAAATTGGAACCATCCATTATGAACAAGCCCCCCAAAAAATACTGTGGTTATTTCCCCTTTTGTCTATTTATGAAAAGACAAGGTAAGGGGAATACGCATAGAATATGCACATCTTAATAAATAGCTACCACACATTAATATTAAACAATGTTCTTCCAGATGAGCATATCTATTCGAACAGATTCTTTACGCCAAGTCCTCGGCAGAGAACTTCTCACCAGCAATAATAGCAAAAGGACCGCTGAAGCCTGCTCTCTTATTCTGCCTCCTCGCCTCCTCTACCAGCGGCCACAGCTTCGCTCTCGCATCCCTCACCTGCTGGGTGCTTCCGATATTTTGATGTTTTTCTGCTTCAGGACCTGAGAAGTTTTAGCATCCGCCCAGATTTGATCACGATGTGCCCGGAGCGAAAACCGAACAATGATACGACGCGGGGGACGCTGATCTTCCTTCTTTGGACGTGGACCCAGTCTGTGAGCAATATCCACAGTCTTCTGAAGAGAGCCCCGGTGAGACCCGGGAAAAGATATCAATTACTATCATCTTCACGTTTTCCCCTTCGGATTCTGGGACCCCGGAGATCTTTAAGTTCCAGCGTCTGGAGTACCCATCCATGTCGTTCATTCTGTCCACCAGCTTCTTGTTTTCAGCGGTCAGGGTTTTAACTTGGAGCTCCAGGGGATCCACTCTGGCCGCAAGCTCCCCCACGTTCTTCTCTGCTGCTTGGACTGAGGCAAAAAGGGCTTGAATATTCTTGAAGTTGTTCTCAATGGATGCCTCTATGGATTCCAGCTTCTCTTTAAAGCCGAGCTGTGATTCTGTGAGTTTGTTGATAGCCGCCAGAAGGACAGTGTTTGAGGGCTCCGGCTCGCTGCGTGTTGATTTTTTTTTCTGTAGGCTTCCGCTAGGGGAGCCATCATCACTGGGTTGTTGTTTAGCATGTGAGTGGCATCGTTTAAAACTCTCCGTTGCCAATTCCATTGTCGCCTCCATGTCCTCCCCTATATTTGAAATGTCAGACAGTTAAGAAGCTATGGCAGTTGAAGTTGTTTCTTCTTCACCGAGTAAGTAAGCAGCGCCAAAATCGTTAGCTAACGGCAGCTAAAGTGGGAGTACACCAAGAAAATAAAGTAACAATAAGTTGTCGGGAAAAAAAAAAAAAAATGAGTCTAAAAGTTTTCTCCACGGTCCTCCGCAAACGTTAAAGACTATTTACATGTTTTAAGGAGATAAGGCAAGCGAATTCAAGCTTTGAAGAAAAAACTTCGAAAGCACAGAAAAAAACGTCATCTTGGTTCCCCCTAATCCACACTCCTTACCAGTAGGTGGCGGATTGCCAACCACCATTAAACACAAGAAGAAGAAAGAGTTAAATATTTCACATTTCTTGGAGTATGGTTTTATGAGAAAGGAACGTGGGCACGCACAACATATTCAAAATATAATAAATAAATGTAAAAAGGTTTTAAATATAATGAGATATTTAGTGGGAACAGACTGGGGAGCAGTTAGGACGTCGTTGAGAGCCATATACATTGGTTTAATTAGGCCAGTATTAGATTATGGATGTATAGTTTATAATTCAGCAACAGAAACAAATTTTAAAAAGTTAGACTATAGTCAGTACCAGGCTTTAAGACTCTGTACAGGTGCAATAAAATCAACACCAACTGCATCAATTCAAGTAGAAATGGGAGAAATGCCTCTTGATGTAAGAAGGGATCAACTTAATATTAAATTACTGGGTGAAACTGCAGGGGCTTGGACAGGATCATCCTGCTCAAGAAATTATCAAACCTTGTTGGTGGAAAGAGTTCAAAAGCTTTGGAAGGGTAGCAACCAGGAAAGCAATAGAAACCCAAATTGATCAGAGTAATATTAGCCCTGTTGTTCCTTTACCAATAATAACACCATGGATACTTCCAAATATAGAAGTAGACCTTACTTTATTATACAAGAGAAATAAAGATAAGAAATTCATATTAAACTCTCATATATATTATGGATATGTTAATTTTTTTTACAGATGCTTAAAAATAAGAGTAATCAAGTGGGGGTGACTTTTATAATTCCAGAATTTCAGAAAAAAGTTGGAAAAAGGATTAATAATGGGCTTTAAGTATTCACAGGGGAAATGTTGGCATTTTTGTTAGCTGTTCAATGGGTGGAGGAAAATAAACCATTACGCACAATAATCTGTTCAGATTCCAGTTCATCATTAGTAAGTTTGGATAATAGTCATTCAGAAAGCAGACCTGATATACTAATCGAGGTGTTATAAACTGTCTTTAGAATAAATATGATGGGATTAGTGGTCAGGTTTATTTGGGTACCAGCACATTATGGGGTCCCTGGTAATGAAGAGGCAGATAAAATGGCAAAAGAGGCTGCAAGAAGAAATCAAGTAGATTTAAACATTAACATCAGTAGAGCTGAAATGAAAGGCATCAGAAAACAGAAAATGAGGGAAAGATGGCAAAAAAGATGGGAAGAGGAAAGGACAAGAAGATTGTTTTACTCTATTCAAAGGAAAACAGGAAACACGAGAAGGACAGAGAGGACCAGGAAGGAGGAGACAATAATATCTAGACTTAGATTCAGGCGGGCAAGATGGCGGACGGGGCAGACGTGCTGTAAACTGCTCCGAGTGGCAAAACCTATTATACACTAATAAGGACTCAAAACTCACGAAAACTTAACTCTGTGCGGGAGAAACAATACTCAAGTCAAATTAAAACCGCTCAACTTCCAGTAAGTAATCCCGGACTTCTAACAACACCGAAGTAGACATGGCTAATGCTAATAGCAACGCTAAAGCTAAAGCTCGTGCTCTCCTACAACACGACTACTGCGGTCCAGAGAACATGGAGACAAACGCCAAAGGCACCAAAAACCACATAACATCGCCCTCTAAGCCACCAGCTACACAAAAAAAACAAAAAGGTGAGGAGAATACGTCTACAGGAACCCATGCTGAAGATGCTTCAAATGCTGCAATTCTGGCTGCAATCGGGACACTTCAAAACATGATGGAGGACTTCAAAAAGGAGCTAAAACAAAACACAATCACCATGGCTGGCATCGCAAAAGCAGTAGAATTCAATTCGGCTGAAATTAAAGATTGCAAGAAAAAAATCCAAGAGCTGGGAATAGAAGTGAAACAACTCGAGAAGAAAAACACAGAGCTGGAGACGAAAACTGCAGAGCTGGAGACGAAAACTGCAGAACTGGAGAGATACAAAAGGAGATGGAATCTAAGACTAAATGGCCTAAATGAAGAAAAAGAAGAAAACACACGTCAGATCATCAAGGACATCATCGCAAAGATTATGCCACAATGGAAGGAGAATTTGGACTTCATCATAGACTCTGTGCACCGTCTAGGTCCATATAACGCCAGCCGTCCTCGTCAGATCATCATGCAGTTCACTGGAAGACACTACAGAGATGAACTTTGGCGTGCTTCCAAACACCACTCAGTCTGCAGGGAGCTCAATATCCGCCTCGCAGAAGACCTCACCAAAGAAGACCGAGAGGCCCGAAAAGCTGTATGGCCGAAAACTGAACAAGCAAGGAAGGCAGGTCTAAAGACTATGTTCCGGGGCCCCCATGCATTCATCAACGGCCAAAGAGTCACACCATGATCAAAGTAATATAGGATTTTTAATCCTACAAACAAGTGAGTTTTGATGAATAAATTGATATGCTAAGGTTTTGCCACTATAATAGGTTAGTATCCTAAAAAGAAAGGAAACCGTATTCTTGTTTCTAAAACCGTTCAGTTAATTCATTTCATTTTTTGTTTACCTTTAATTTTATGTTCCAGTTGAAAAATGATATTTCTTTGATGTCTGTTAATGCAAGGGGTCTAAGAGACATGACCAAAAGGAAAAGCTTTTTTTCATTCTGCAAAGGGAAAACCGCTAATGTTATTTTCTTACAAGAGACACATTCCAAGATTGAAGATATCAGTTTCTGGTCTAAGCAATGGGGAGATGAAGTTTATTTCAGCCATGGTACCTCAAGATCAGCAGGTGTTGCTATCTTACTAAAAAATTTCAAAGGTCAGGTTATTTCACATATGGCAGATGTTAATGGTCACTGGCTAATGCTCATACTAACTCTTGATGATTTCAAACTAATTTTAATCAATATTTATGGGTACAATGGGATAACTGAAAATAAAAACCTATTAGATCAAATTGGCTCACAATTAGATAATATCAAATCCACATATTCAACTGAAAACGTTATAATAGGTGGTGATCTTAATTTAGTCCATGATGATTTTTATGATAAATTTCCTACCAAATTCTCTGCAAGTCATCCGAACAACACTTTTATTAACTTCTGTAATGACCAAAGCTTAACGGATGCTTGGAGGCACTTAAATCCAGGAATTTGTAAATTCTCATGGTTTAATTCAAGCTATAAATCCAGAATTGACCACTGGTTAATTGCAACCCACCTGTTATGCTATGATGTCAGCTCTGATATATCTGCTGCTCCACTTACTGATCACAGTGTGATTTTTCTATATGTAAAACCCAACAACAGTAGAAATCGTTCAAACAAATACTGGAAATTTAACTCCAGCCTAATTAAAAATTATGATTATTGTAAAAAGATGAAATCACTAATTATCGAAATTATAAACTTGGAAGAACCTTCAACTCATGTTAAAAAATGGGAATTTCTTAAATATAAAATTCGGCAATTTACCATTTCATTCAGTAAAAAAATTAAAAAAGAATTTGAAAAAAAGGAACTTGACATTATAAAACAATTAAATGTTTACTGTAATAAACTCAACCCTACTGAAGAAGATAAACAGAATATTCTAAGTCTTCAACCTAAACCGGATGAAATGTATATTCACAAAGCACAAGGGGCTTTCATTAGATCGAGAGCTAAATGGATAGAGGAGGGGGGAAAAAACTCGGCATATTTTTGTGGTCTGGAAAAGAGGAGACAAAAGAGAAATGATATTAGTTCCCTAATAGTAAATGATATAGAAATTACTGAACCAAAATTAATCTCCTCAGAAATCCTCAAATTCTATAAACAGCTTTACAGCTCCAAATTCTCTAATGAAGACTCTTATACATTCTTAAAAGATATAGAAAAACACATTCCTAAAGTTGAAGATCATCTCAAACAAACATGTGACAGTCAAATAACAATCTCTGAACTGGACAGGGTAATTGGCCGCCTATCTCTTAATAAGGCACCGGGCTCGGACGGTCTCACTGGGGACTTTTATAGATATTTTTGGGAGGACATAAAAAACTTGTTACATAAAGTGTTTATGGAAATTTTTGAATCCTGTATTCTCCCACCCACGATGAAACATGGAATCATCATCTTAATTCCTAAACCCGGCAAAGATCCCAGAATTATAGAAAACAGAAGGCCTATTACCCTTAGAAACTCGGATTATAAATTACTCACCTACATATTCACCGCTCGTCTTCAAACAGGAATTTCAAACGTTATTGGAGAAACACAGTCTGGCTTCTTAAAGGGTCGATCAATTCACAATAATATAAGGCTAGTAATGGATATTATTGAATATAGAAATCAGATTGAACATGATGGTTTTCTTCTGTTTTTAGACTTCTTCAAAGCGTTCGATTCTGTAGAACACCAATTTATCTTTCAGGTTCTTGATCAATTAGGTTTTGGTGTCAAATTTAGGAATTTAGTAGGTGGTCTATATCAGAACATAAACAGCTGTGTCATGCTACCTAGTGGCACCACCCCAAGTTTTAATGTTAATGTGGGAATTCCACAAGGTTGTCCCATTTCCCCATATTTATTCATACTAGTAACGGAAATGTTAGCAATTCATATTAAAAATTGTAATGAAATAAAAAAGTTAAATGTGTTGGGCAATGATATTATCATCAGCCAACTTGCGGATGACACAACACTTTTTTTACAAGATAAACACCAAATTCCAATAGCAATTGAACAAATGAAACGATTTTCAAAAGCTTCAGGATTAACTTTAAATTTAAACAAATGTGAACTATTTGCAATTCATGATACAACTCTAAAAGACATCTGTAACATCCCTATCAAGTCAAAAATTAAATACCTTGGAATACATCTTACCAAAGACCAAAAACAAAGTCATTATCTAAATGTAGAAAAAAAAATAAAAGAGAGTAATGCCAAATTAAATCTATGGCTCCAAAGAGATCTGTCAATACTCGGCCGAATTTACCTGACCAAGATGGAATGTTTATCAAGATGTATTTACCCAGCATACTCTAATGCCATCTCAAATAAACTTATCAAAGATATTAACAAAATTAATATGAATTTTGTCTGGAGAAACAAGCCACACTATATGAAAAAGAGCTATATGGTTAAAGATTTAAAAGATGGTGGCTTAAAAGTTATTGATTTCGAATGCCTCAATGGAACCTTAAAAATCAATTGGCTGAAATCCTGGATTAAACATGGTGACTCATTTTGGTACTGTGTCCCGATCTCTCTATTCAACAAAATTGGAGGTTTAAAATCTCTTCTTATGGCAGACTTCAACATAAATAAACTGCCTATATCATTATCAGAGTTTCACAAACAAATACTATTATATTGGAAAATGCTATACGTGCATAACTTTTCACCCCACACTACTATGATCTGGAATAACAGATACGTTTTACACAAAAATAAGTCATTATTTTATCAAGAGTGGTATGAGAGGAATATTTGGTCTGTGGTTGACTTAATGAATGCTAATGGAAATCTCTTAGATTATCAACAGATTTGCACTAAACATAAATTTAACCCACCCAAATCAGACTTTATTAAATTACAAAAAGCCCTTCCTCGAGAATTTATATTTCTAACAAAAAATATATTGACCCACCATCCTATAATACCTCAGCTGGGCCAATTGACAATACAAGGGATTCTAATCCTGGACAAAAAATGTAACAATCATTTTATAAGAAACTGTCTCAATGAAACAATGTTCCCTGGGAGACAAAACAAAAACAATATTCTACAGAAATTTGATAATAAAGCAATTGATAAACTAAGGACAATGTATTTAAAATTTCCTGTACCCCCTAAAACGAAAGAAACACACTTCAAAATTATGACCAACATTTATCCTTCTAAAGAATTACTTAGACTTCGTTTTAATATTGATGATAATCTATGCACATTTTGTGAAAATGACATTGAAAGCACAGACCACATCTTCTTCTCATGTGGTTTGATACAAACATTTTGGGTTAACATCCACAATTGGATTAAACAAAAAATTGTCTCTTTTCCAGCTGCTATCTCGAGAGATGATGTCACATTCGGTATGATCCTTCAAGACAAAAATGATGAACTCTGCTGCAATATAATCCTATGTTTAGCCAAGTTTTTCATTCATAAAAATAGAGTTATGAAATCATCCCCCAAATTTATTGTCTTCCTAAATGAATTCAAATTGTACATGAAATCCCTGAAACTTTTAACTGATATAAAGGCACAAAAAATATATGATAAATTTAAGTATTTTCCCAATGTAATGGACAGCTAAAATATGATCTGAATATCCCCTGTAAGATTGTTTATTCTATTTTGTATGTATTTGATCCCAAACTATTTATTTTGAGATTTTTATTCTATTTTATTTTTTATATTTTAGTATTTCTTTTAAATTTTAATTTTTGATGTTCTGGATAGTGAATTTGAGCACTGATGTACATGTTCATATACTGTAAATGTATATACGATGAAAAGTGCCAGATTTGTATGTTTATACTTTTTCAATAAAGTTTGTTTAAAAAAAAAAAATCTAGACTTAGATTTGGACAGACTGGGTGGAATAGCACTTTATTTATTATAGGAAAGCACCAAACAGGAAAATGTCATCCTTGTGGAGTTAAAGAGACTATAGAACATGTTTTACTTTATTGTCAAAATTATATAGAAGAAAGAAGACAACTGATTTATAACTTGGGAAGAAACAAGATGAAGCTAGACATAAAATATATTTTGCGAACAAATCCTGGATTTAACAGTATTTTTGCCTTATTTCAGTTTCTAAAAAGAGCTCATGTGCATGACAGGATATACGTTTTTTTGTTGTTTTATTTTTATTTGTTTGAGTAGTATTCCAGTCCACACTCCAAGCCAGTTGGTAACGGTAATGCACCAAATCCTTGTTTGCCAACCGCCAAAAACACCCACAAAGAAGAAGAAGAAGAAGAAGAAGAAGAAGAAGAAGAAGAAGAAGAAGAAGAAGAAGAAGGTCGTGTGGACTGAAGAAGAAGAAGAAGAAGAAGAAGAAGAAGAAAAAGAAAAAAGACTGCTGTGTTGTTTTATCTCAGCTGCATGTTTCAGCAACAATGTCTCCATCTCAGCATCTGAGAGAGTTTATCAGAGGGCGACTAACTGCTGCTGCTGAAGAAATCTTCACCGAGGTGGAGAAAACCATCGTCCGCTACGAGGAGGAGCTCGATGCTCAGCGCAGAATGATGGAGATCAACTGGAAACCACAGATAAAACTCAACAGGATCGGGTTGGAGCTGCGGAGACAAAGTTCTGGTAGGTCTGGATGAAGATGCTGATGTGTTTAACTGCAGACTGAGATCCGTCAGAGGCGATGGCTGCTACCAGCTGCTGCTAATCAGGACTGAACTGTCTCAGCTTTAGCTGCTAACACTGATGCTACGGAGGTTGATAGCTTCGTAGCTCAGGACAAAATGTTTGTTAGTCTCTTAAACCTAGATGGGGATCATTAAAGTATCCGACTAAAGATGTTCTAACAATGCACACACAATAATAATAGTAATAATAACAATTAGAGGCGGATTGAAGATGATCAGGGCTTAGCACAGATGACTGATGTGCAACAAACTTGCTTTAAATGATACGGCATCTCAACGTTTGAATCCTAATCACCGTAAAGCAGACAATAAGCACTGGGTTACACTTTCTATTCTTTAATGAAGCAAAACAACACTCAATATTAACAATCAACAATATCACAAAAGGTCAGCTGTTGATTGAAGTCCCCTCCGATCAGCTTACATCCATTTAGAGCAGATGATATAAAGCAAGAGGGCAACTAAGTTTGATGATATAGTTAATATATTGATCAAAAAACCAAATGCATCTCATTCTCTTAGATCCTTATCATCCTTGCCACTGCTGTTTTTCCTGCTCTTCTTCTTTCTTACTCTGATTTAATCTGGTTTCATGACAAATTTCCCATCTTCTCATTCATGGCTTTAATTAATTGAATGAAGGCAATACACACACACACACACACACACACTATATATCATATATATATATATATATAATATATATATATATATAATATATAATATATAATATTTAGACTTTTTGTTCTCGTTAACGGCAGTACCAATTATGTCGATCTAATTTAGTATTTTGACTTACCAAGAAGGCGCTTTCAAAGATGACTTAAAAGATTAGTTTAGTGTTCAAACAATCTGTTTTAAAGTCAATATCTATTTTGAATAGCATTAAAGGCAGTCTTTATTGTTCCTGAGTAAAATACCATCAATGGCGGGCCCACGTGGTTCGCTAGAGCATGTAGCCTACAGCTAACTCACGTGGTGCTGCTTAAAGTCGCGCTGGATCATTTATTAAACATCAAACAAAAAACTGTCGGATTGAGTAACTCAGGTTGCAGGATATTAAACGATTTTCCATCGGAAACCTCGAGAATCACTGTTTAAACCTCCAGCCTGACCGACCTGTTTGTACCCAGACAATAAATGAAATATTACACAAAGTAAAAAATCACAGTCGAGTCTGCTAACCGGCGGTTTGCTTTCTCCGTTAGCAGAACCAGTGGGTGTGGCACAATCCGCTTAGCTGGGCGCAGCGCGATGAATAACAGCCAGAGCTGAATTTATGAATGTGCATCAGATCCACTGTGTTTAACCCTTAAGTGAGATTAATTCAGTGGGTCATATTTAAAAATGATTATAGGTAAAATACTTAAATAACAATGTTAATCAGCTTTATCATCTTAAAAATACTTAAGACTGCTGAGCAGGGCTGTATTCAGGAGGTTTTAAAAAAGGGATAAATGGTGGCCAGTGATGATCTTGGGGTGTCATCAAAATAAAAGCAGGGCTGTAATACAAAGGGGGCGTGGCCTAGACAGACATCAGACACAGACAACGTGGGGGTACAGATTGACGTAAACATAAATACACAAAACGCATAACTAATTCTAACAAATTAGAGCTATTTCTCTTCTTTCTTAATTCATTCATTAAAAATATCCACATAAGACGTTCATCAGGGTGGTTAGTGAGGGTAGAACTAATCTGAGGTATTAAAATTAGAGTATTTTAATTTGTAGGAATTTGTGACATAATGTGGGCATCTTCATAAATTCAGAACAGAAAGAGCTGCTGCAGAAAGATCATATAGATTAAACATGCTATTTCACTCGGGGTTTCCTTTAAGAGGACCGATAAGGCTGAAGCTTATCAGTCCGGGTGGACCGTCAGAATCTGGTGTTCTTTTTGTTCCCATTCCTGTCTTGTATCGTCAACTCACACTCCTACCTCTCCTCTTCATCTTTCTTTCTTTTCTCTTCTTTTTTTCTAAAGGAATCCATTTATAACCCTTTTCTTTTTAATTTAAAGACCTCATGACACCAAGTTGACATTTTTAAACATAACATAAAATAAAGAAATCTGAACCCAATGAACTATGTCAAAGTCATAAACACGCCTTGTATAAACCTACTGAGAGCAGAAAACGCTGCGGTGACTAGCATTTTACTACTGCATCACTGCGCGCTGAACGAGCAGAAAGCCGAAGTGACGTTAGCGAGAGAACATTTTGTTTGTTGACACATTTGACAGCGGCTTTTCAGCTGTGACTGGGACGCTATTTTCTATTTTTGACAAAGAAAAGTTATTGCAATGCCTTCGTGTTGTGTGTATTTGAGCAAAATCCCCCAACACAAGGACGATGTCAGTTTATTTAAGTTTCCCAAAGACCCAGAGTTACTGTCTAAGTGGGTGAAACAGGTTAGACGCACCCATGAGTAGTGGGCTCCCTCCTCCTCTCTCCTCTCTTCTCTGTTCGGAACATTTTGAGCAGAATGGTTTTGATTACTATGATAAAGGAATCCATGGGTTGTTTAGTGTGTGTTGCTGCCGGCAGCTGTACCTGCAGCTGTCAGCAGGAGTGTGACAGCGTGTGGCGGCGGTACCGTGGTGGTACTCATGTACTCCTACAAGCTCGACTTCCACTGACTGACAAGTTAGATTTTGTGTTTCCAGAAGCATAGAGGCTCATTTTAGCCGGGGACACCAGGGACATGATGTCTCCACCACTTTTCTAAACCTGATGAATTTCTTACCAGCGCAGATCTAACATCCACTTGTGTTCCCAGCTCAATTTACACATAATCAGTAGCCTATCTTAACAGACTATTTAAATGACTCCATTGCACTCTCTTATACAGTCATGGTTTCGTTCTGCGCAGATGCTGCAGCGTTCTTTGCAGTGGATACATGAAGGTTTTAGTCCGTAGGCAAACACGTTCAGGGCAGAGTCCTGCAGTAGCTGGTTCCCGTTTCAAGATGGAAAAATACAATTAAATTTCATGGGTCTGGCTGAAGTTTCTTTACTGCAGGTTAAAAAATATTAATTTAATACTTTTGTTTGTTTACGACTCCCAAAGAGAATGGTGTTGATATGTTGTGTTTGTGGAGAGAACATGCCAGAATGCCACAGAACCGGGTCGAGACTGGAGCATTACATCCACCGCGACAAAGCCTGGGACAATGCTATCTTGAACCTGCAGAGAAGGTACTGTGTCAGTGACATGAGGTGCAGCTGATCGCTGTTTAACAAGCCGGAGATGACGACACGACGTTCCGAGCTAATGCTACCTGCGATTCAACAGCCATAATCCTCCCACTGCTAACGGACCGTAGCTGTGGCTAGCCTGCGGGCTAACATTGTTTTGGCTTCGCCCATCATCCACGGAGCAACCTGGAGAACTTTAACCGTTCAATAAGGTCTGTCTGGGCAGAGGCGAGATTAGGTTAGTTTAAACAAGATTTAAGGGTTGTTCGTTTCACTGTGATTTGTTACTTTGTGTAATATTTCATTTATTGTTTGGGTACAAACAGGTCGGTCGGCCTGGAGGTTTAAACAGTGATTTTCGAGGTTTCCGATGGAAAGTCGTTTAATATCCTGCAACCTGAGTTACTCAATCCGACAGTTTTCCTTTGTTTGATGTTTAATAAATGATCCAGAGCGACTTTAAGCAGCACCACGTGAGTTAGCTGTAGGCTACATGCTCTAGTGAACCACGTGGGCCCGCCATTGATGGTATTTTACTCATGAACAATAAAGACTGCCTTTAATGCTATTCAAAATAGAGATCGACTTTAAAACAGATTGTTTGAACACTAAAACTAACCTTTTAAGTCATTTTTGAGAGCGCCTTCTTGGTAAGTCAAAATACTAAATTAGATCGACATAATTGGTGCTGCCGTTAACGTCAACATAAAGTCTAAATAATAAATTAGATCAATCACTGTGGTGACCGATCCATTAAATAGAATCAATTATCTAAAGGTTGTCGATTTCTAATTCAGCAAATGGTTTAATGAAACATTGCTTCTTCCAAATAGTGTTTCTCTAAACTTTGCATTGTGAATTGGTGGTTTGAAAACAAACCAGAATCTGCTGATTAGTCTTAAACTAATCACAATTAGTTTAAAACTAACTTAGCTTTATTCCCAACACTGTTAAATACAAGCCTTGGTCTTTGAGCAAACATATTCATTCTGAACTGTGACATCATTATCAATTTATTGTTTGTTTCTATTTTTGTGCATTTTTATCACTTTTACTGTTTTACTTCGGAGTGTGAGTTTTATTATCGTTGTTCTTTTCTTAGTAGTTTAGTTGTGTTTTACTAGTTTGGTGAGTTTGTTGATTAAAGTATGTTAACTGAAAGTGAATTCTTGTTGTAATAAACTCTTGTATTTTGGAAAACTGTTGTTATTTCACCTACATGTGTAGTAACTTGCTGTTTAGGTACGCCAAGAACTTATTCCTTCATCTCTCATTTAATTATCTCAGCCTTATCAGGCAGGTAATCATAAACATAAACTGAGACTGAACAATTTGGCTATTGATATTCCTGGAATCCAGGTGGTGCCCCTAAACGAGGTAATTTTTACATAAAATTATTAATCTGATTAATAATTGCCCTAAGCAATTATTCGTAATTATTCATAGCCAAAACCTACCCATCTGTGGCACAACATAAGAAATGTATTTCAATTCATCATAAAATGGCCCTGATATGTCACTAAACATTAAGAAATCATGTTCATTTCAAATACTTGTATCACTGACAACAGTAGTACGGCCAGGATATTGTTATTTAAAAAGTGAAGTTGCAGCCCTCAACTGATGATGATGATGATGTCATCTTGTGTTTTGGTCTGAAGCTCCGCCCTCCACCTATCTACCAATCACGAAGTCAGTAGTGTTTCGGCATCGGGGTTTCCAGCTCTGCTCTAGTTACTACAGCTGCAGCTACAAAAGTGTTTCTGATAAAAAATGTCTAACATTATTACACCTAAAAGACCTCGTTATCATTCAGAAATACGTCGTGACAAAGTCCGAAATAAAACAAGGATTTGTACAGGAGATGCCTTTGCAAGATGGAGGCGGCTGAAAACAGAGAAGAATTTGAAGACAAACGCCCATCCATCCATCCATCCATTTTCTTCCGCTTATCCGGGGTCGGGTCGCGGGGGCAGCAGCCTAAGCAAAGAGACCCAGACTTCCCTCTCCCCAGCCACTTGTTCCAGGTCCTCGGGAGGAACCCCAAGGCGCTCCCAGGCCAGCCGAGAAACATAGTCCCTCCAGCGTGTCCTGGGCCTTCCCCTGGGGCTCCTCCCGGTGGGACGTGCCTGAAACACCTCACCAGGGAGGCGTCCAGGAGGCATCCTGACCAGATGCCCGAGCCACCTCAACTGACTCCTCTCGATGTGGAGAAGCAGCGGCTCTACTCTGAGCCCCCTCCGGATGACTGAGCTTCTCACCCTATCTCTAAGGGAGAGCCCAGACACTCTGCGGAGGAAACTCATTTCAGCCGCTTGTATCCGTGATCTCGTTCTTTCGGTCACCACCCAGAGTTCGTGACCATAGATGAGGGTAGGAACGTAGATCGACCGGTAAATCGAGAGCTTCGCCTTTTGGCTCAGCTCTCTCTTCACCACGACAGACCGGTAGAGCGCCCGCATAACTGCAGATGCCCCACCAATCCGTCTATCGATCTCCCGCTCCATTTTTCCCTCATTCTTGAACAAGACCCCCAGATACTTAAACTCCTCCACTTGGGGAAGGACCCCATCCCTGACCCGGAGGAGGCACCCCACCCTTTTCCGGCTCAAGACCATGGCCTCGGATTTGGAGGTGGTGATTCTCATCCCAGCCGCTTCACACTCGGCTGCGAACAGCTCCAGCGAAAGCTGTAGATCACGCTCCGATGAAGCCAACAGGACCACATCATTTGCAAAAAGCAGAGACCCGATCCTGAGGCCACCAAAACGGATCCCCTCAACGCCTTGGCTGCGCCTAGAAATCCTGTCCATAAAAGTTAGGAACAGGATCGGTGACAAAGGGCAAACTTGGCGGAGTCCAACTCTCACCGGAAACAAGCCCGACTTACTGCCGGCAATGCGAACCAAACTCTGGCACCGGTCGTACAGGGACCTAACAGCCCGTATCAAGGGGCCCGGTACCCCATACTCCCGGAGCACCCCCCACAGGGCCCCCCGAGGGACACGGTCGAACGCCTTCTCCAAGTCCACAAAACACATGTAGACCGGTTGGGCGAACTCCCACGCACCCTCCAGGACCCTGCTGAGGGTGTAGAGCTGGTCCAGTGTTCCACGGCCAGGACGAAAACCGCTTTGTTCCTCCTGGATCCGAGGTTCGACTATCCGTCGGACCCTCCTCTCCAGAACCCCTGAATAGACCTTACCAGGGAGGCTCAGAAGTGTGATCCCCCTGTAGTTGGAACACACCCTGTGGTCCCCCTTTTTAAACAGGGGGACCACCACCCCGGTCTGCCAATCCAAGGGAACTGCCCCCGATGTCCACGCAATATTGCAGAGCCGCGTTAACCAACACAGCCCCACAACATCCAGAGCCTTGAGGAACTCCGGTCGAATCTCATCCACCCCCGGAGCCTTGCCACCGAGGAGCTTTTTAACGACCTCGGTGACCTCGGCACCAGAGATTGGAGAGCCCGACCCCAAGTCCCCAAACCCTGCTTCCAGATTTGAAGGCGTGCCGGTGGGATTGAGGAGGTCTTCGAAGTATTCCATCCACCGACCCAAAACGTCCCGCGTCGAGGTCAGCAGCACACCATCCCCACTGTAAACAGTGTTGGTGGCAGACCGCTTTCCCCCCCTGAGACGCCGGATGGTGGACCAGAATCGCTTCGAAGCCGTACGGAAGTCGTTTTCCATGGTCTCTCCAAACTCCTCCCAACGCCAACGTTGCTAATTTTAAGATTCATATATGTTTGGCTAACTTGTACTTAATGTAAACGGACATTTCAAATATTCATGACAGTCGAACAAAGTTATGCATGTTAGTGCAAAGTTACGTTGGAGGACTGTCAGCATAATGCATAAACACTGACCCATATCTGTGGTCACCTCCTGGTCAGAGCTCTGGCCGTCAGAAGTCTTTCAAGAAAGTAGTCCCGGCTAGTTTTGGGGGCCAACAAACTGTGCTTTTTTGCTTCAGAAAACTATATTTGTTTGAGAACATGATTCATTTGCATAACAAAAAAAACGCAGGCCAAAATTCGCAACTCAATATTACTCGGCACTATTTTCTTTCCATTCCAATCAATCCGCGCTGCGGCCAGCATCAACTGTTGTGCTTCTCCCATCAGCTGTTCCACTGTTAAATGCAGACATGTCTGATCATTTTAGCACAATGGCAGATGGATCGGATGAAGAAGAACCTTTTTTTTTCTTTTTTAGCACAACGCCAAAGGGATACCTTTTTATATACTTTTTTTATACACTTTGCTGATGGTGAGGATGGGATACAACTTCATGTCTAATGCGAACTATCCCTTTAAAGCTACACTTGGGCTAACGTCTGGTCAACATGAGCTGCAGCTCTGGGAGGACGCTCTGGACAGCACCCAAAAAGTGGCCATGTCCGGGGAAAAGAAGATGTTGCTGCTAACATGATACACAACAGAGATGTGTCTTTCACAACTAAAGTGCAAAATATTTGCTGTATTTTGTAAATTTCACGCTGCATGACTGAAACGCTATATTCAGCCATGTTTCATGTCCGTCCGCTGAGTATACGGATGCCGAACTTGCCTAATTCTGATATCAAAAATTGCACAACATGAGATCGTCCACACGTTCTCTGCAGACATCTGATCATCTAGTCCAGCTGGCCTGGGTCGCTTTTTCCACTGAAAGATGTGCACATTTTACCATAAATCACAGAGTTTGCGTAGAAAGTAACTTGTGTAATTTTGCAGACCCCATTTTGTGCGTAAGCAAGCTTTAAAACGGAGGCTTGAGGATCTCCAGGAGCAACCAGGCTGATGCATGAGACAGTCATCAATTGAATTATATTAATGATCTCTTCCTTTGTCTCCACAGACCTCCAAAAGCCACATGTCTCCACTGAGGAAGAAGTTTCTGCCTTCCAACAGATCTGTAATCAGGGGCGGAGCTTCAGTCATGAGGGAGCAGAACCTCAATGGAGGGAAGAGGAACTGAAGGAACCAGAACCTCCACTAACTGAAGAAAGTGAGGAATCAGAACGTCCATGGATTAAAGAGGAAGAGGAGGACCCAAGACCTCTACTGATTGAGGGAGAGGAGTTTGTCCAGCAGCAGTCTGTTGCTTTGATGGAGACTTCTACTCATCAGGAAGGTGATTTTAGGGAAGGAGGACATAAAACTGTGCAGCTTTCCTTTCATATCTCTCCTGTAGTAGAGAGCAAAGATCAGGAAGGAAGCAGCTCCACTGTGTCAGAGAGTCAGTCTCATTCTGACACAAAGAATAGGTCTTTGACATGTGACCTTTGTGGGAGAAGTTTTAAGAATCAGTGTAACTTGGAAAAGCATTCTAGAACCCACTCAGGTGAGAAACCTTTTTCACGTCAAACATGCGGGAAAAGTTTCTCTATACGTTCTAATTTAAATGTACACCAGAGGACCCACACAGGTGATAAACCTTGTTTGTGTCAAATATGCGGAAAAAGTTTCACTCAAATAGCTAGTTTATTTGTACATGAAAGAAGTCATACAGGTGAGAAACCTTTCTCATGTCAAATATGCGGAAAAAGGTTCATTCAAATAACTAGTTTATATGTACATGAGAGAAGTCATACAGGTGAGAAACCTTTTTCATGCCAAATTTGCAGAAAACGTTTCACTCAATTAGTTAGTTTAAATGTACATAAGAGAACTCATACAGGTGAGAAACCTTTTTCATGTCAAACATGCGGAAAAGGGTTCTCTGTACGTTCTAATTTAAATGTACACCAGAGAACCCACACAGGTGAAAAACCTTTTTCATGTCAATTATGCGAAAAAAGTTTATTTCAAAAGGTTCAATTAAAAACACACCACAGAACCCACACAGGTGAAAAACCTTTTTTGTGCCAAATATGCGGAAAATGTTTCTCTCGAAGAGCTTTTTTAAATATTCACAAGAATATTCATACAGTTGAGAAGTCTTCTTCTTAGACATGTGGAAAATCTTTCATACATAGCGGGGCTTTGAAACTTTAATGAAAAACAGGTGAAAGGCCTTTTTCATATCAAACATGTGAAAAAGTTTCTCTCATATTTGTCATTTACATCTCCACAAGAAAATTCATACAGGTGAGAGGTTTTCAGTGTAAAATATGTGGAAAAAATTTAATGAAAGCTGGTAAATTGAATTTCCACATGAAACTAAAATACAAATGACCTTGAGAGGATAAGCAGAATAGATAATGGACAAAAACACTAGTCGTTTGACTCACTCATACATTTACCATTATAAACATTTAAACTGTTCTTTGTTTTGGTTTTTTCATTGCAAAATATATTAGAAGAAGTCACATAATCTTTTCAATGTTGGGTTTACCTGTGGAGGACCGTCCCAGCTAAAGTTGACAAGAAAAAAATACATACATTTGTAAATAAATTGAGGCATAAATACATTTGTACATAAATGTGGGAAAAGCTATAAATGTGGAATTGATTCCCCACATTTATAAAAAAAAAATTTCAATCGTATTTACCTATTTATTATTTCCACATTTATTTATTTGTCAGTTTTGGCAGGGATGGTCCTCCACATTTATTAGAGTTTTTTAACCAGGTCTTTGGAAACCTCTGAGTCTGTGAACAGCATCAGTTTGGGCCTCATAGATAAACGTCTGTTTAATGCCACAGTCGACCCGTGCTATTCAACAAAACAACAATTTCTGGATTTTTTTTGTCAAGTATATCTAAAATATTCAAAAACAAAATGCAGCTTGTTTGAACTGTTAAAATATTTTCAAACTAACTGGGTCTTAACAGGACAACTAAAGAATATAGGGTGGCAATGGTCTAGTTAAAGCCCAGACTGATGTCCAGAGAGCTGTGGAGAAACAGATGTTTGTAAACCTAAATCTAAATCAGGGTTCTAGAGAAAACTGTGTGAAGTTTGCTCCACAACAATGATGTGAAACCTTGGTTACCTTTTTTTAATCTCTGCAGAGTTTTTATGTTTTTTAAATTGGGTTGTATTTAATTTTTTTGTGTATTTTAAATTGATCAAAGTTTCTCCTTTCAGTTCTGAGGATTAAAACAAATTACTGATAGTTGTTGTTGACATGTTTTAAATTTACAAAGGTTGTTCATTTGACTTGAATGATGTCCATATTATTCAAGGAGTGCCTGTTTAAAATGTTTAACTGTGTTTGGCACATTTTATACATTTATTTTAGACTTTCATAATGAAAACCAAGTTTTTTGAATTTAGTTTTCCAAGTACTGCAGCAGCTTTTGAATAAATGTTGAATTGAAACAAGTTTATCATTTTACATTTTTGCAGCAAGCATCAAATTGTAAAGCGATTTTTGTTTTTCGTTTGTTTTCTATGCATTAGAGATGAGAATATCCAGGAACCATTGCTGACTCTTGACAGCATCATTTCTGCTGAGTGCTTGTCGCCAATGGGAGGAAAAAGAAAGACAACAGTGACACCTTCAGGTTATTCCCTGTATTTACAGCAGAATCATTCAGCTGTGGTTGAGCAACAGTAGGTTTGGTTTGGCTAGGAATATTTATTAATGAAACCTGGTAATCAACTTTCCCAGTTATTGTTTAATGAATTACCTGAGGAGTGGAATCATAGAATAATAGATGGCTGAGTGAATTCGTGCATAGGCCTTCTCAAACAGAAAGCCCTACACACACACAGAATAAACACAACTATTCCCAAAAATAGAATAAAGTAAGAAGAATACTTAAACTTCATTTTAGGTCAAAGTAAAAATAAAGAAAAATTAAAGCTGCAAGCAGCCTCGAACAGCCCTCATATCTTGCTCCTTGAGTGGAAATGCGTTTACAAGCTGAAGTAAATAAACTTGTCGACCAGAGACGTCACTGCAATTGTACAGGCAGACCCACCGGAAAAGGACTGCGCCCCCTGCTGTCCTGGCGAAGAATTGCTTTGCAACACTTACACCAACGGAGAAGTAGAAAAGGAAAACGTCTCCGTCGATATGTGTGTGTGCAAACTTTACACTAAGACTCGTGTGAAGCAGTTCTCTGGAGGCGGGGCGTGAAGGTTGGAGAAGACATCTACAGAGATAAACAATGATTGCTGAATACTATTTAAGCGGTTAGTTAGAAAGGTTGGTTAGGGTGATGCACGAGTAACTCTGTCCCCTCCATGGCCTGGCCAGACAGGTTAGAATTAAATACTTAAACGCCTTCTTGGACTCAAGTCTTCTTTATCATGGAAACCCTGAGATACTTTTTTTTACCATAACAGCATCATCTTCAGATTCACCTCCAGACGATACAAGGAAGAGCTGTGGAAAGCTGCGAAGAATAACACCTTCCTACAATCAAGAGTTTTGCGCTTCGCTGAAGATCTTTCAAAGGAGGACAGGGCAAACGGAAAGTAACTGTGGCCCATAATTAAAAAGGCACATGAAGATGGGCTGACAGCATGGGCGTATCAACCGCGGGGTATGCGTGGGACATGTCCCCCACACTTTTTTTCAGCCTTTACCGCCGTCTTAACCTTTTAATGTGTGGTAACGGATTTTTCCTAGCCGTCTTTGAACGCACCATAAGCTAACGCAGCCAGTGGGTCATTATGATCGTCAAGTGCTGGAGAGAGCAGTGCAGCACAACATGTCTAACCAGCCAGCGAAAGGCAAAAAACTTTGGACAGTTTCTTCCATACAAGCTGTGGAAGTTGAGTTATGCTGTTGCGTGCAGATAACATTAGCTTAACGCTGTGTTAGATACCAGCAGGTATCATCATTTTCAAAATATATTCGAAATCTTATTACTTGGTAACAATCGCACTTACATATTCTCACTGTTATGGGGGAAACTTCAGAGCAATTTCTTTTTAAAGAGATCACAGCCATGTCTTTACTAAAAATGGTTTAAGAACAGCTTTTATTTTAATGTGGGTATGCGTTTTTGAAACATTTGGGGTGAAAATTGCAAGAATGTTAATTAACAATACTAATGTTGGTGTTTAGCTAAGCTATGTTACTTTGCTAGTTTATGCTAGTAATAAACCCAATTCTCTTCAATTTCCAAGTAGAACTAGTGCTCACTATTGCTTTCCACATATTTGAAAGAAGTCCTTTGTACACAATATTAGTGATATTATCAATCTTTAAAAGTGGTCTTTATCAATCTATAAATGAAAAGTGGGTGAGAAAAAAATATCTATGGCATAAAGGGGGGCTCTGTTATTTTTCACATTAATTTCACGGCTACTAATTCTATTAATTTGTTTTTCATTCCATATTTTTTTAATCTTTATTTCCACAATAGAAAGATCAGGGTCAGGGAGGAGCGATAACGCCAGAGGCCAGCAGCAGGGAAAAGGAAGCAAGTTTTTCACAGGTAAAGAGAAATTAAAGTTGGCTAAGATAATAAGTCATCAATTGCTAGACAAAACTAAGCAGGTATCAGGACAGGGTTTTTAAAGAGTTTTCAAAATTGCTGTCATCCCCACTTCAGAAATATCTGTTTGTATTTTTATTGGTATCTCAGGGAGAAAGCCTTGTGACAGGGCAAAAACCAGGCTGCAGAACTGACAGTCAGGCAGAAACAGAAGACCGTTATATAGCCGGAGATTAATCTTCTATAGCCGCTCTAAAGCCACATCAGCCAGATCCCAAGACCATCGTTTGCCAGAAGTTGGCTGAAACTCTAAAATTTCAGAGAGAGTGTTATGAGAACTTCCCCAGGCTTCGTTTCCTCCCAGGTGTTGAATGAGTATTGTGCTTTTACTGTCACAAAGCTTTTTTTAAGAAAACATCCCAACTTGCTAAAAACAGAGAGCAAACATTAATTTCCACTGGTTTTAAAAACTGGAAGAAGGCAGTGAAAGATTTGCATTACACACTAGGTCAGAATGTTACAAAATAGCCTTGACAACACAAATCTATGAGACTAGATATGTGGATGTGCAACTGTCGTCTAATGTAAAGGCATCACAGCAAGAGGAAGCATGAACCTGTTTGTTAAAAATCATAAGTGCTGTACAGTTCTTGGCAAGGCAGGGTCTCGCTCTAAGAGGGCATGAAGGGAATTTTGCTCAGTTTTTGAAATATAAATCTGAGGATGACCCCAAACTAAGGAAATGGTTAAGTTCCAAAGTTGACTACACAAGTCCCAAAACTCAAAATGAAATCCTACATTTATTCAGCCACTCAATAATGTGTGAAATTGCAGAAAACACCACGTCTCTTCCACGACTGCAGTTTTCTGTGATTATGGTTCCCATTCATACGTCCACTGAGTTCCTCCAGTTTCCTGGATCTCCCATCTCAGAGTGGCTGCATGTCTCTCCTCTGTATACAGCAGGCCCTTTGGGTGGCAGGATCACAATTGGCTCAGAAACTGTTAAACAACAAGACAAAACACAGTTTTTAATTGGAAAACTGGCAAAAAATTTCTTTGCTTGCATTAACAATATTGTGATCTGCAGGTAAAACAATGCTTCCTTTGTTTTCTTGTGATAAAACCAAAGATAAATAACTATTTACCATAACTCAAGAGTAGAGTTCTTAACATGGGACAAACAGAATGTTACAGATACTTTAGTTAAACAGATAAATTTTTAACTAAAACAATATTTTCTGACTGAATATAAACATTTAAAAAAATCACAACGTTATATAAACTAGTTTAGTTTCTGAGCTCCTTAACTCCACGATGAAGCTTTACTTCATGTCCAAGTATTCATTCGGACCATCCTGTCATTATCTCTGTTTAACTCAAAGACAGCAAATGTCTTTTCAAACAGCTGGCTGAATGTTTCTTTACTAAAACTTGTATTTACTTTAAATAACAAAAACACAGTGAAAACTTAAAATATGACTATTTGATTACAAACATGGAGTAGTTTGTTTTACATTTTTTATCGGTTTTATTGTTGTCCTGGACTAATCACTGTATTAGAGGACTTTAATCAGACCCTTATGGATGTAAAAAGACAGCCTTGTTTGAGATGGATCGGTTTTGTCACATTTAATGGACTACAAAGGGGTGAGTCACACATTTTATCTCCTTCTGCAGGGGTGTGTGTGTGTGCTGGCAAAAGCACTCGTTCCTACAGTTATGACTGTATCATTGATTGGCATCCATAACAGAAATCACAAGACTCTTAGCTTTCTAATGATATAAAATATGTATAAGTTCATAGAAGTTAGAAGTCAGAATTTAAATATAAGATAAATATAAGTAAAATATAAGATGTGAATACTCAAATTAGAAAAATGGATCAGTAACTTGTGATATGCTATTCAGTTCAGCCACAAGACTAATACTTCTTGAACTCAAAAAAAGGGAAAAAGTCTCATGTTCTCTAATAGTGCTGATCTGGGCATTTATTGTTTACTCCTAAAGGTTTGATTGAAGCTTTACAAGTGTTCTCTACCTTTACTTAGCAAGTACATACGTTCTTTAAATCTGTGTACTCTTTCTTTTCTCTCTCTCTTTATACCAAGGGTTTACGCAGGGGTGAAAGTAGTTTTAAATTCATTCCGGTTCTATTACCAAAACCTTCATCTCTCTCTCACTTCATGCATTTTAAAATAGCAAATAGTCAAAACCCAAACAAAAACATTTCAATATTTTTCTGTAGGCTACCTGTAGGCCTAGGGTTAAGGGTTAGTTGACAAGAATTATAAACAATTGACGATACTGTAAAATGATAAAATGATGGTTTGGTAGATATTTACCTTGGATTATGACCATTTAATTCTGTGGATTTGAAGAGGTTTGGTCAAGGAATAAAAAAAAGTTACCTGGGGGATACAGATTCTGGTGGACATAATTATAATCCCTGATATAATTTATACCTTGTAATTTTGACAAGAAGGACTTCCAGCCTGAATTATTTCTCTTCACCCACCAAAGAGAAATAGAATCAATGTAATGTCAATCAAAATATTATGTCAAAATACATGTAGGAACAGATGCAGCATTGCATGCTTCCATTCCTCAGATCTTGGAGAGAGAAATGGAGCATAAGGTTTCTGGTCACACCAGCCGTTTGCAGAAATCTGACCAATCTATGATTCAGTCAGCTCAAGCTCAAAAAATCATTTATTCAGTCTTTGTTCCATACAAAAAAAAAAACCCCAACATATTTAAGAGCATTGTGATGGATTTTTTTAAATATTGAGAATCTTTAAAAATCTCAATTTCCCTCAAATGCTGCAAGCTTCAAAGCACTAATTTAACAGCTCTCTTTCCCTCCAGAGATGTTAAGCTGAGGCATGTCCTTAATGTCCACCCTTCACACTTCATGCTGTTTAGAACAAGACAGAGAGGTGAAAATTAGAGGCGGAAGTCAGTAATGTCCCTAACAGGCAGCCACTGGGCTTAACCCCCTCTAAATCTATAGATCTCCAGTTTATAGAGCCAGAAGTGATGAGATAAAGCACCTGCAGATTGGGCACAACGTATGGAATTCAGGCAAATTGGTAGAATATCTCCTACCATTACTACTGGAACCTCTTCAGCCCTCCAAAGACCTATTTATAGGACAGAAACAGGTTGGAATGCTTTTTTTACGTCACTAAAACGTTTTCTATTAATGTTTGAGAATATAAATGATGTTCTACTTCCCATTTCTCTTTTGTTGTGAATCTGTTCACATATTTGGCAATAAAACCTTCCCGATTCTGATTCTCTTTTACTTTGTTATAGTTATTCATTATAACACTAAAATAAATGGCGTTTTTCAGTGTTAAACTCAGGAAGGTGGATTTTTGTTTCTAGCAGACAGAACTTTGGGTGACGTAAAACAATGAAAGAAAATAGTATTTTTATAGGAGATTGTGAAAGAGTCGTTTACTTGCCGAGAACAATTTATATTGAGTGTAATTTTGATATGAATCGAGAACACAGATGTGACTTCTTATTAAGCCGACCGTGCGACACGACGTTAGAAAAATTAATCTATTTATTTCTGTGGTAACCAACAAACAGACTGATGAAGTAAAGACACTTGGTTTTGACTTATTCAAAGATAAAAACATCGCTAGTTCAACGTGTTGTTGGTTGTGATTGTGGTGGAGTGAAGTGGAACAGCGCTTCAGTCTAGGTGCGCGCTCCCGACGTAGGGGGGGATACAATTTCTGACGGGGATAACTACCTTTGCACGATACCGGCATTAGCTCATAAAAAGTTTCTTTTCTGAGCTGTTCTGTATTGGTTACAGAAACAATTCGGTATGAGTTAAAATGAATTTTTAAATAGACTGATTCTGAATGAGGACTTTAAGACAGGCAGCCGCTCTCCCATCTTCCTGGTACTGCGTACCACCACAGAATCTTTTAACGGGACGCAGTACTGGACCGTACCGGCTTACTTTCACCCCTGGGTTTACGCAACAATGTTAAACGCAAAGCGTTTTTTCTTTTTGCCAAGCAGTTTAAGACAGACTTTGTTTATATGCAAGAATCTCATTCTGTGTCAAGTGATACTAATTATTGGAAATCTCAACGGGGTAATTCAATATGGCTGGCCCATGGCACAGAACGTTCAACTGGGGTGGCTACTCTGAAAACATGTTTAATATTTTGTGTACTGAATGTGATTCAGCAGGTCACTTTATTTGCCAAGCCATACAATATAATGATAGTTTTTTTAACAAGCAATCTTTATGGATACAATACAAAACAGGAAAATGACAATCTTGTTAATATAGAACATTTCTTATGCAGCAGGTTGACCAAATTTCTAAATGCCATAACATTATTATTAGGAGGTGACTTTAATATGATCCTAGATGGCTTTATAGATAAATGGCCTCCTGGGGTTTAAAGCAGAACCAATAACAACCTGGAAGCATTTATGGATACATTTAATCTGGAGGATATTTGGAGGGTAAAATATCCTGACACTAGAACATTTACATGGAGTAATAAAACAGGTTCAAATCAATCAAGAATAGATTACTGGTTAATATCCAAGGGCCTTAACAAAGATAATATCGAACTGAACCTGAATCAAAAGGCTAAGGGGGTGTTTATTAGGTCAAGAGCGAAGTAGCTGGAGGCAGGAGAACAAAATTCCCATAATTTATTTTTAACTTAGAAAAACATCACTCGAAGATAAACAGTATAAATAAACTAAATATTGAAGGGGTGATCACAGAGGACCATAATGTAATCTTCTCCTGTAGTAAATGTTATGTAAAATTCTACACTTCCAGATTTTGTCAGGAGTCAACTGATACTTTTTTTAAAAACTCACTGTAATGGCAAATTAAGTATCTCAGGGTTTCCATGATAAAGAAGACTTGAGTCCCAGAAGGCGTTTAAGTATTTAATTCAAACATGTCTGGCCAGACACGGAGGGGACAGAGTTACTCGTGCATCACCCTAACCAACCTTTCTAACTAACCACTTAAATAGTATTCCGCAATCATTGTTTATCTCTGTAGACGTCTTCTCCATCCTTCACGCCCCGCCTCCAGAGAACTGCTTCACGCGAGTCTCATAGCAACGCATAAAGCAGCTCATCCGAAGGCCAGACTGTTATCTTACTGCCCCGGCGTCTGTCTCTCTGGTGACCTGACACATATATCTTTCTCATAACATTAAGCTGGAGCAATAAGCTTGTCATTTTACCCTAGATGCATTCACTAAACAGAGAATATACACTTAATTCCTAATTGCATAACAATTTTCCACCACACTCACTTATGATTAATACTATTTCAGATACTGATGAAATGCGATGTGACAAACCACAGTTCCTGGTTTTAACTGTGTTCTCAGTTCATGAATCGCAAATCCCGCTGCAGTAAAGTCTGTCTGGCAGCGCTGGATGCCTAGATATCGAGATTAGTCCGCTGGCAGCACAAAGTTGGAGGAATATTCTGGCATGTTCTTTCCACATATCACGATATATCAACACAATCCTCTTTGGGAGTCTTAAACAAAATATTAAAAACAATTATTTGTCACTCGCAACCCGCCCGCATTAAATAAACTTCCTCCCGGACCCCTAAACTTTAATTTCACAACTTAATGATGTAAAAACCTTATGCGGGTCACCCGCCCTGTTGCAGGACTCTGAATTGTAAGTTAAAGTTGAAGTTTCTCCACACAGAACTGCAAGGGTTGCAAAGAGAACGCGTTTTATTGTTGCACATATTATTCTGGGGCGAGTATCTATAGCCAACATTGTTCTTTGTGCTATGATGTGGATCTTAATGAACGTTGTTGTGAGAGTATCTCAGATCCGGTAAAAGGTCCGCCTTGACAGCTTCTGAAGTTTTAAAAAGTATCCCAGGGGCCTGGTAGGGGTCGGAGATGTTTAATCTTTTTAATTTCCTGGTATATACAATAATATCTTCTGTTTTAAAATGGGAAGTAAACTCTGACAGAGTAAAATCACAGCCAGCGACGTTCATTTTGATTACGTTTATGCCTGCCAACATGGCGCCGTCGCTCTGAGAGTCACATGACGTCCGGAGCTCTATAAGCTGTATCCAATTTTTTCTAATTTCTGTCTGGTCGGATTTTCCCGCGCTCTCTGTTGATGTCTGTTAAATGTTTCAGATCACTCTGCCACCACCGCTAGTCAGCACTCGCAAGCAGTTCAATGGATTGTGCGAATACACAAGAGACCAAGGACTCTGACAGCAACAGTAACTCCACATAAGCCTAAAAAAGTTAAACCCCTGACAAGTGCCCGAAAAAGATCGAAGATTGAGAGCGACCGGCGTACGAGCGCGCGCTGCGAGAGTGAGCAGAAAGGAAGAGCAGTTCCGTTTTTTGGCCACAGGTGTCAGTCGCGGGTTTAAATTTCAGAAAATTGCAAATAGCCCCTTAAATAATGTTACCTTGTGCTATATCATATCGGAATAGGTTTGTAGATGATATACCTCGGAAAAAGGTCTGGGCATCTACCCAACAAATATTTGATTATAAAGAAAGTCAGAGACACATCCTTTAAAATAGGGGTGTCAAATTATCGCGTTAATTGAGATCAATTAATTACAGCCATATTTAGCGTGCCATGTTTTTTAATTGCGTTAATCTCATTTTTAAGCTTTATTTTTACAGTTTGCGAGTTCCCTTTAAATAAACCCCGTTTTATGCACTGGGCTTCTTGTGCTTGAGTTGTTCGGGGTTAAACACACCCTAAAGTGGACAGATTGGCTGTAAACTCATCAGAAGATGACTGGCTTCCATCGTGGTTAGGAGGGCGAGGTGAGGAGGAACGGTGAGTTGCCGACAGTGTTGCCAACTTTGCTATATTTGGCGAGTTTTTAGACCCCTCTAGCGATTCTTTCTCAAAAAAACAACTAGCTGCAAATCTAGCAACTTTTTATGGGGTTATTGGAAACTTTTGGGTGAAGCATGTAACGTTGTTCCTCTTCTCACCGAGCAGCGGGACGCTCTGCCGTCTCAGAGCTCACAGCAGCTACACCCAAACGCCAAGGGTCCACCGGAAATCTTCTCCGAGGTGGAGAAAACCATCGTCCGCTACGAGGAGGAGCTCGATGCTCAGCGCAGAATGATGGAGATCAACTGGAAACCACAGATAAAGCTCAACAGGATCGGGTTGGAGCTGCGGAGACAAAGTTCTGGTAGGTCCGGATGAAGGTGCTGATGTGTTTCCTGCAGACTGAGATCCGTCAGAGGCGATGGCTGCTGCCAGCTCCAGTTGCTGTAACTAAAAAAGGCTGAACATGAACTGTTTTTCTCTCTTAGCACTGATGCTACAGAAGTTATGTTTAAAAAAAAACTATTAAAGATTCACAGTAGGCTATAACAAGGCACGAACCACAATAAGAAATTAATTACAGTGTAACATCATAAACTGAGCAGAAATTCTACAGTAAAAAAACTTAACAGTCTAAAAAATACAAACAGAAAAAGGGGAAAGAAATGGCATGGTGTGGTAAAACAAATATAGATCATTACCATTTATAAGAGGATTTCAAATCTTAGATTAAATTCTTGATATATTGGTACAGAGTTTGGGCCTTTATATTGTTGCACTTTCTTAAATAACATTTCACTAAAGAAAATCCTGAAAATAGGGCTGATTTTTAGAAAATGGCACATATGAATAACCAAAATTAACCAAAGAAATTAGATTATTACCAAGTTTGATTTTACACCCCGTTAGAATATCAACCTTAATTATATCAAACCTTGACAGTGAAATCGAATTCTTAAAATCCTTTAAAAAACATTTATGCCGTTGCAAAGAAAATAATATATTCTGTTGTCGCAACATCTGATTCATAAAACAGTAATTTAGGTTAAATTTCTATTGCTTAAATTTTTACAAAAGGTAAACTTCATACATAACTTTGAAATGGATTTCTTTAACTTTTTGTGAGAATGGGAAAGAGAGATATTTGATTTTAATCATCTTAAAAAACAAAAGGTTTGGTCAAATATTAAAAAAACTATTGTACTTCAATGGCAACGACACCTTATTAAAATGTAACTTTTGGAACAAAGTATTTCTAATTAAGTAAGGTCAAATTGAAAGCTTACTGAGTTTTGTTTACATGGACTTCAACCTACATTTTGTTGTTGCCATTGACAGGAATTGAAATATTGTTGATCTATTTTTGCATAAATTATATTTTGTCGTTTTTCTTTTTTCTGTGTTGTGTGTTTTTGATTTGTTAATTGAAAGGTTTAAAATGAATGAAATAAAAACTTACTTAGCTTTTTGAGATTGTTGCATCCAATTGATAGGCTACTGGTTAATTTTTTTCTTTCTTCTTTTTTTGTGATTAAAAAATTGAATTTAATGTGGTGAAGCCGGAGTCCCCGGAGTGAACCCACTCATATATTACAAAACATTTCCCCATGTGCAGCCCAAGCTAAAATACCCAATGAATAACAACCCCTCCCAATCACCCCCCCCTTTTTAAGTATACTACGGGTAGTTTTCCTCTCCGTCCGTATGCTTGCGCAGTGGTAATGCAGCCATGGCTCCTTGAAGCTCCTCCTCAGAACCGTCTCCTACGACGCTTTCTGACTCATCGAAAACTTCCATGGCTCTCCTTCTTCCGATCTTACGTTTAGTATATTCTGTCTGGCCTTGCTGATTACCATTTAGTTGTGGTGGGGTTCCGGCTTCATCAAGCTCCTCCACAGTGAAACCGTTTTTACTGGGTCCTCTTCTGCTGATTGAACCGTCTCCTGCGTTCCTTCTGTTCTTACGTTTAATTCTCTTAGATTGCTTTGTCTGGCATTCCTGATCACCAGTTTTTTGTGATTCAGAGACCTTTTCTACTTCCACTTTTACCAATAAATCTGACTCTGTTTTTGTTGAAATTACTTCATGAACCGGTTTTAATTTACGTCTGGTTACCTGTACATCCATCTCAGTTTGTGTTGTCTGAATTGTATCTGCCAGTTGGGACTCCTTAGAGTTGGCTTGACACTCACACGTTGCTTGATGTAGAGATTCTTCTAAGAGTCCCTGTGCCTCTTCAAAACGGTGGAAATGTCTCAAGTAGTCGGCGTACTTTTTTTCTGTCAATCGCCTTTTTTCAGCTTCCTCAGAAAGAGCTCTGTCGTAGTCCTGCATTGCATTGAACAGAAAGTGTGTCTGTTGTTGAAAGTCGTACATCCGTTTAAGTAGTAGTGATGTTGGCAAAAGATAAGGCGTAGGGGCAGGGGTTTGAAAGTTGTGGGACCCTTCGTTTCCGTAGCCTGCATGAGGTGTCGTATTTGGCAAAATGGGATGTGGGTGGGGGTGCAGCTCGGCTGGATGTTGATTGCCGTACCGTTTTGCATTTTTGGAACTTTGATTGGTAGAGACCTCAGTGAAACTTTCCCCCTGAGTGCGGTGTGAAGTTTGATTATCAGAGACCTCAGCTGAATTCTCCACCTGGACACTTTCTGTGGTTTGGTTATCAGTGTCCTTTTCTGATGCAGGAACCTGACCTTCTTTTGTCGGCATTAAACCTTCTTGCAGTTTAATTTTTTCTCTAGAAACATTTTGGGTACTGCGAGTTTCTGACTCAGAGACGGGTTCTATTGCTATCTTTCTTCTGTTCTGGCGTTTAATTTTCTTAGATGGCTCTGTCTGAACTCGCTGATGCCCATTTAGTTGTATTTCAGGAACATTTTCTTGTTCACCCGTCGGTTGTGGCTTAGAGGTCACCTTGTCATTCGTACAAATCTCCTTTTCTGTTGAAGCTGTTTGATCCTCAAATACTTCTGGTGTTGAACTTTCTTGCAGTTTAATTTTTTCTCTAGAAACATTTTGGGTACTGAGAGTTTCTGACTCAGAGACGGGTTCTATTGCTATCTTTCTTCTGTTCTGGCGTTTAATTTTCTTAGATGGCTCTGTCTGAACTCGCTGATGCCCATTTAGTTGTATTTCAGAAACATTTTCTTGTTCACCCGTCGGTTGTGGCTTAGAGGTCACCTTGTCATTCGTACAAATCTCCTTTTCTGTTGAAGCTGTTTGATCCTCAAATACTTCTGGTGTTGAACCTTCTTGCTGTTGAATGTTTTCTCCAGAAACCTTTTGATTATTGACAGTAGACTGTTGGTGGTTTTCCTCTCTGTCCTTATACAGGCGCAAGTATGACGGAGTCATGGCTTTTTTGAAACGCCTCCACAGTGAAACTCGTTTTACTGGTTCATCTTGTTCAGAGCGATTGTCAGACAACTCTTTTGCTGGTTCTGCCATCTGTGTTTGGTTTATGAGAAGTTCTGGCTCAGAGACAGGTTCCGTTTCTACATTTCTATCGTTCTGAAGTTTAATTTTCTTAGATGGCTCTGTCTGATTTAGCCGGTACCGGTTTTTTTCATGGTCCTTCGCCCTATAGAACAAAGATACAACCCTTTGATTCGTCCACAAATCATTTTGCCCAAAGTTGATTGTGCGAGTGTCCATTAGTAGTTCATCTTCGTTTCCGGGCTCTGAAACATTCTGGCTTGGAATTTCTAAAGCACAAAAACGAGAAAGAGCCTCAACTTCCTCATTCAACTCCCTCAAAAGTGGGATCTTTTTCATGCAGAATTTCAATACTTTACCCACTTTCACCTGTGGCGGTCTTGTGTTTTTGTTGTCAGTGTTGTCAGCGACCTCTTCAATCGAAACTGCCTGATTACTTTTTTTCTCAGTCACAGAATGGGCTTGCATTTCAATATCGTCCGATGTTTCCTCTGCAGTTAAAGTCCGGTTAAAGTCCATTTTAACTTTTGCTCGTTCCAGATTCTAAGATAGATTACTTTTCTATTAAATCTTTAAAGATTTCACACTTGATGAATTAACTCTCTGGAGCGTATCACTGAACTGAAATGATGACATGAGATTATTCAACATATATCACCAACTCTTTGTGATGTCACAAAATTCTGCCTTTGATATCAATGTGTGATGTCACATATTGTCATGCATAGTTTCCTTTGATAATCGACCTACACAGTCACAATGCCTCTGTTTTCTGTCTTAGAAATGGTACATCTAGAAAATAAACAAAGTTTGGATCTTTAGAAGAGATAAAAATGCACAGATTCAGTTTGAATTTCAGAATTCATTTGAAGACAGTTTATCTATATGTTTGTATTGATTCATGCCTAATTTCCCATACAGGAGATGCCATAATATTTTTTAAATGTGTTTTAAGCAGACAATCCCTTTCATAAAAAGCTGTCTTTAGTTTTCTTTTAATCATCTGGAGTTTGTAAACAATATGGATGACCTTTAACCTGTTGCTAGGCAACATTGAAACAGGGCCTCAGTGTTCTAGATTGTTTTTGGTTTAGTTCTAGTCTTTTTCCGTGTGTACGTTTTGTGTTTCTGATGAGTCTCCTTCCCTCCATTTTCCTGCTCAGTTGTCTCATCCAGCTGTTCTACATCCCTCTGATTAGATTCATCGGGTTTCAATGTGACTCTTCAGTGTTTAAGCACCTCGGTGTTCATTA